>NDXB01003212.1:252938-299694 GCA_002631895.1 Agapornis roseicollis
GGGGGAAGGAGGGGGGGGGAAGAGTCAGGCTTTCTCCCTTCACCAGGTGCTGGTCCAGCTTTTGGGTTTGCTCATCTTGGGTTTTTGCTCCTCTAAGGCACAATATTAAAAGATTTAAAGCAAATTATTTTCTCCCTGAGTGTGAACACTACACCCGAAAGCCAGAGGCCGGTGAAAGCGCAGCACGCAGTAGCTGTGTTCATCTCTCTGGAAAGCAGAGCACCTTTTTACCTTGTCGGGGTGTTTTTGCTTGTTTGGAAAGTAACCGGACCTGTGCTCATCAATATTTGAGGCCCTCAGGTGCCTGTGAGGGCTGGGGGGAAGGAGGGCAGGCAGGCAGTGTGGGAGCTGCAGGGGCAGAGCAGGGAGCAGTCCCGGCCTTGCGTGGCTGTCTCCTCTCTCTTAGGCTAGTAGGCTTCTCATCGGGATGAATGTGCTCTGAAATATTTATTGCCCTGTTTAAATATTCATCGCTGCAAAGGCAGCACAGCCTGATGGCAGCAGCAGAGCCTCAAGGGACAGGGGCTGCAGCAGTCCCTGGCATTTCCTTTCGGTNATGTGCTCTGAAATATTTATTGCCTGTTTAAATATTCATCGCTGCAAAGGCAGCACAGCCTGATGGCAGCAGCAGAGCCTCAAGGGACAGGGGCTGCAGCAGTCCCTGGCATTTCCTTTCGGTAATATGATAAAAATATATTAAGAAAAAACCAGCCCCAAAACCGGGCATTCCCCCACTGCAAGATTGACAGGAGCAGTCAGGCGTACGTCTCGGTGTTTCCTCTTCGTGCCAGAGACTTGTGTTTGCTCTCAGGCTCGTATGCCGGGGTGCTGCTCTTGGTTGCCAGATGCTAATGCTTTTTTTTCCAGGCGTGTATCCTGGAGCGAGCGGCTTTGTTTAGCCTGACACTGTGTGCGTGAGAGGGGATGTACAGAAGGGGAGACCGACTAGATGAAAGGATTTAAGTTTTGTGTAGCCTGTTCTCTTGCCTTTCTGTAGGTGTGAGCAAACAAACAGAGCCAGGAGGGGCAGAATACAAAAAAGGACCTTTTAATGCACTTGGCTGTGGAAGGTGGAGGTCTGCCGGGAGTTCTGGAGGGGTAAATTTCACAGGAGCTCATGCAGTAATGTATTAATGGAGCTGCAGATGCTGACAGGCGTGCCACCGAAATGAGAAGCTCTTGCATCAATTTAGCTTTTAGGGCTTATTGATCTAGCTTCGGTAAAATTGAGCAGTTTAAAAGTGGGCCTGCCAGTAATACGCAGTAGTTTAATGTGGATATTTAGTATATCGCTGCTGTTAAACCCACACATGTTTTATGTGACCAAGGCGTTGATGGGGTGATGACAAGGGACAGCAGCATGCTCCCAAACATGCTGCTGAGCACCGGGGCTGCAGGAGCTGCATTAATGACCCCCCCAGACCAGGAGGAGCCATCTGAAAGGTGGTCAGATGGTCTGCTGACTTTGAGCTGTGTAGGGGAGAAGTCTACCACAGGTGGCCTGTGTAGGGGAGAAGTCTGTGCTGGTTTGTGGTTACAGCAGGAATTTGGTAAACATACTTTAGCTGGAAGGCCTGGGGGTAAGAGGCTTTAAAGGGAGTTTATTACAAAGGGGAAATCCTTCCTGAGACACTTGACAAATTCATTGTGTATAAACCAGCTTTATGCCGGCTTACATGGGGACACTCCTAAAAGTTAAGCGTGAGCGAAGCAGGTAGTGGCCATAACGTATGCTAAATGTCCATGTAACCTCTTGTTCTGGTATGAACGTGGCTTTCAGGTGCATTTTCACGTTGCGCTTAACGTAGCGTAACTACGTGCTGCTGCAAGAAGAGTAATCCCCCTCATGTCTCTGCCCTGGCCATATGTTCAGCCTCCTCACCACTTTGGACATCATGCTTAGGCAGATATAAAGCGAGACCGTTCAGTTTATGACCAAACAGAGAACTATTGTTTGGATTAATTTTCTGGCTATGGCTGTGGCATGCCTAGATCTCGCAACAGCCAGGAAGGGAAGCGGCGCCACTGCCTCTGAGGCCAGTTGGTAGTTTATCATATTAGGTGGTACATGAAAATGCACCTATATTTCTCAATAGCTTGCTCTTCTCCATAAGGTGAAATCATTTTACTTATAAATGTGTCTGCTGTTTAGTTTAATCTGCTTTAATTTATGTGCATTGAATTCCACCAGCTCTTCTTAGCTTTCCAGAATGCTGGCCTATAGATCTAGCTTTAGATCGTCTCTTCTGGCTATGTGCATTGTAGGCCATTCCGTATCGCTCACGTACCTCTGTTTTGAATGGCATAATGTTTTTGGCATGAAGAGGTGGAAAGGACTGAGTCCTACTCACCAGCTGACTTAATGACTGTCATTTAGAAATCAGTAAACAAAGTAAAATGGTGTCTTTTACCAGAGCTGAATTTATCAGATTCAGCTTCTGGCTATTGGTTTTCTTGATGCCTTTGTTCACTAAATTAAATATCATTAGTGCCTGCTTTTTTTTTTTTCCCCCTCTTGCAGAAAATAATCCATTGCAACTTATTTTTTTAACTATGAACAAAACAGATAGGGCTTTCCATGTTTTTCAGTGTACAGCCATGGGGCTTTTTCCAGTTTTGTGGTATTTTTTGTGACTCTTTTGTGTTGTCTTGAGGTTTTTTAATTCCCTTTAAAAAATTCATATGTGGAAGCATGTATCTTGTTTTTCATCTGGCTGAGGCCAAGTACCACATTAGCAATGCTTCTGGCATCCTACTTGTTGCTTATATGCCTGTACAACTGTAGTCACGCTGTACCAGGCTGCTGCACTGGTGAGCTGCTTCTCCATGACACTCTGCTCCTTTCCAGAACCTCTGCTTTCCAGGGCACATAGTGGAGTCTTCCTCAAAAACAGAAAACTCCTCTGGGAACAAATGAGTAGCAGGAGATAGGAGAATGCATTGCTGGGATGGAAAGTAACTGTGAGAAGAGATCGGAGTTTTTAAACTGTCAAACTTGTGTTCTCGAGTGCTTGCTAAGTCAGATTAACTCTGCCCCGCACCCTGAAAGCAGCTTGATATATTATTGCTTTGTTACTGGGTCCTGGTACTTATGTCACAGATGAGTCCCATTTGCCTTGGCTGGACTGTGTGCATCTCATCCCTCATCTTCCCTACTGAATTCTTCCTGTATCCGTGACAGGCCAGTGGCAGCAAAAATGTGACAGGGCTGAGACATCTAGCTGCTTGCAGTAAAGAATAGAGCCCCAAGAGAAGCTCTGGTTTTGTGTTTAAGTATGCTGTATACGTCTCGTCCCCCACCTTTGCTCCATAGTCACGTTTGAACGCACAGCTCCTCACTATGGTTTCTGCCAGCTCTGCAGTTCTTTCTGAGGCATTCAGCGCTCTCCAATTGATTCCAGATGTGCTCTCTGCTTCCCGGCACTTTCTCCCTTCCTCCTCCTGCGCTGGCAGGGGAGGCAGGGCTGCGTTTTCCCTGTGAAGTGCTGGAATTAGTGCAGGCAGTCACGAGGACTTTACTGCTGGCCACTGCAATCGGGAGAATTGAAGGGGCCAGTGTAAGTGAAGCTGCCTGATGGAGCTTCGAGGTTTATCCGTCCTCCAGGAACCAAGTCAGCTCAGAGCAGCAAGTCAGCTCAGAGCAGCACCTCTGCACAGCTCACTATGGCTTTCAGCTCATTCCCTTCACGGCAGGGGAGGGAAACCCGATGCCAAAAGTGATCTTCAGAATCCTTCCTAGAAGAGCACTGGGTATACAGATTGATATGGAAGAGTCTATTGCAGATAGCTGTGTCACACTGTAAGGGCTTTGAAAATTCCTATGACTGAAGTAGATAGAATCTTTCTAAGGGGTTGATAGAGCTTCACGAGGAAGCAGTTTGAATTCTTGAGGTTGCCGAAATAACGCTCCACACTCACTGAGATTCAGTGATCTACTTACAGATACAGGGCAATAGTCCATTTGCAGAGTAGGGACAAGGGATGTAAAATTGTTTATCGGCCCAGCTCAGGTATCTGATTGGGGTTGGAGAAGCAGATACTGGTCTTTAGAAATATGTCACTTGGAGAGCTAGGCTTCCCTTGAAACAAAGCCATGTGAAGTGAGCAGTCTGCAGAATTCACTGAGGTGATAGTAGCTGTGATGCTACCCTGACAGCCTGCTCAAGAATTATCATGGGATGAGGTGGGATTTTGTTCCCCGTTGTATTTCCATGTTCTGCAGCCCTTCTTTTACTGAGCAGCACCAGGAGCCACTGGTTAGCATTCAGGAGGAAGGCAGAAATCCAATACAGGCAGGTCCCCTGTGCCATCTTAAAGTCATGTCCGTGAGTACCCTGCTGCTACCATGGACCGCTCCTGAAAGAGCAGTTACCACACTCCTTCCCCACCAGTGGCCTCCGGTTCCTGCTGCCTCCCTGTGTGAGGATCCGCAATCATGCAAACTGTGAGTGTGATTAGTTTGCTAATCTGCTGAAAAGCTAATTGTAGTTAGCTTGGATTAAGCACACACACCACATCTGCAGCACACTTTCTCAGCTATGATTCACTATGAATCCTGGTCCAAAAGAAGAAATTTAACCCTCTTTGCCCAACAGTAATCTCACTTATGTGGAGGATGCTGCTGCCGCTCTGAGTGCTTGGTGGATTAACGCCTGACTAGATCCGTAATATTTTGAGACTTTATTTTTATACTGATTTGTTGAAAGCTGGTTGTCTTATTGGAAATCTTTTTTTTTCCACAAGAGCATTTGACTGTGAATATGAAGTGGAAAATATTCACTTGGAATACTGCAGAGGTGGGAAGAACACAGCCAGGGTAGGTGCTAAAGGGCCAATCTGGAACAAAAAATTGAGCCTGAGCCCTTCTCTGACTTGCTGGCTTTGCTGCTGAGGACGTCTCCATCCTGGTGACTTTTTCCTTTGTTCCACACCCCCACCCCTTTCTCCCCAGTAATTCTCAGAGGTAGTTTCATTCCTAATATGGAATGGAAACAGATGTTGAGACCTTGATGTCGTCTCTTGAAGCACAATTCTCTCCTTCTAATCAACCCCAAAGAGCGTGAATTGATTGAAAGCATTTGTTGGGATTCCTTTGTGCCAGTAACATTTAACCTTGGTTTTGCTTGGTTGTTTTTTTCTTTTTAACGAGGAGTAATGTAGATTTTGGGAGCAGAAAATCAGTGCTTTTTTTTTTTGCAATCTGAAAGGTATGCTTCAGGCTGGTAAGTAGATGTGGATCTGGGCCTTATTAATGTTGCATAACTCTAAAGCTTTGCCTATATCCAACCGGAAGCCTCTTTGCAGGTTGCCCAGAGGCTTCTTAATTAAGCATGTACACATTCAGCCCTGAGAGCTTGCATTTGTACATTGGGCTAGAGCAAAAGTTGACCATTACTGGAAATAATGACAGCATGGGGATGAGTGAGTGCTTCCTGCGTATCAGAGTAAGATAAGACTATAATTTTCTTTCATCCTTTCCTAAGAGTAACTTGATCTTTTTCTCCAACTTCTTAAATCCATTTAAAGAAAAAAGGCCGACTGTTTTATCTTACAGAACAGTTTTTGGTAGCCTGGAATAATAGAGTGTATATTGGAAGATAACTCGTTCTTCCCTTGCTTTCTGTATCTAGGAGAAGGAAGGGAGAGATTAGATAATCTAGTGCAAGCTTGCACCAGGAAGTTGAAGAAAACATGCCTTTAAATGGCTAGCTAGGTGCAAGCTGCCGTGCAGGCATCTTTTTTCCTTTTTATCTTTTTCTGATTAGCTTTTTTAGGCTTATGCTAACCCAGTGCAAAAAGTTTTTCCTAAGTTGATTACATCTGGCTTCAAAAAAAGAATGTGTGCATACGAGCTTCCCTTTGTTTTCACAAAACTAGCATGAAATTGCACCAAACTTGAAATAAGTGCACTGCTTTTGGGAGGATTTGGGGGGAATTGCTCTTGTGCCCATGGTAGCAGAGTCAAAATTCACTGTCCTTTCCTGTTACCGCCATGTGTCATAGATCAAATGAAGATCAAGCGCCAGATGTGCAGATGAAATATAAAACCTCTTATTACTGTGATCCTCTTCAAGGAGCTTTTTATGCTCAACCCACATCAAGAAAGAGAGTGTTGATTTTCATCAGTCTAGGTCACGAAACAGACAGACATGGCAGTCTTGCTCTCTGGAGGAACAGATGCCTTTGTAGTGTGGACTGTGGGTGTCAGGTTAGGGTCACATACCCCTTGAATCCAAGAACAGGTTTGTACAAAGGTGAAGAATGCAAGATGGTTATATCCTTTGTATATATCCTTTCCACCTCCAAACTTCCTTTCCATAGGCATTTTACCCACTTTTCCCATTCAGAAGCTAATCTGGAATAGTGGAAAAAGTGTTAATACTTCTGGGGGGATTAAGAGCTGGTATGATGTTCATGGGCATCATACATAGCATGACTGGGCAGTTGGAAAACTGTTACCACTTTGTCACCCTATACATCACCATCACTGCCTTGTGTGTGAGTATCCTCATGACTGTAAAGAGCAAAAACACAGTTTCGAAAATCAAGGCTTAAGTTCCACCTTGTTGTAAGAGCTTCTAGTGTAGGTAGGGGTTTGCCTCTGTAATAGCACCAACCTATGGTTTTCTGGAAGGGATAATGCTTGAGTTCCTGGTGGGTCTCAGAGCATCCCTCATGCTGCTTTGTATCCATTCCCATTTGCAAAGAAACTGCTTGCTGATACATTCGTTGTCAGCGTGCAAATTGTGGGATTGCATGGGGAGAGGGTTAATGGATGTCAGAGACTGCCTGAGCTTATCCAAGTGCTGGTGCACATGGCACTTCCCTCCCCAGCTTCTCCACCCCCTCTCTTTTCTGGCTCTGGTTCTCCTCCAACTCCTTGCCAAGCCATTTCAGCACTCTTAACTGGGAACAAACTAACCTGACAATAAAAAGTGAGTTGTTTTTTCTCCCTGGGATATGTGCTGAAATGGCTCAGCACAGGATGGATGGAGCACTGTGGCTGGCAGGGGAGAGAATACATGAGTGCACAGCTGGAGATGGGATGGAGAGCAACTCTGGAGCCATGACTGAGAGCATGAGTCCCACTGGGGCTCCTGCTGGAGCAGCCCTGAAAAGAAGGAGAGGCTGGGGAGGAGAGGGTGCAACAGCAATCTTAATTTGTGTTCAGCTGTGAGAAGGGGGGGTGTGTGTGTGGAGGGGAAGAATGGGAAACTCCAGCCCGTGTTCCTTATTGTTCTCTTGCTCCTGGGCAGCAGTGTGGTATGGCAGGCCCCTTCTCTCTTCTCTGCATACAGCCTGGGAGCAGTGCTTGGCCTCTTCTGCCAAAGCTGTGTGTCATGCTGTGACCTGGGTTGGAGGAGGGACAGCGTGGTCCCTACATCCCCCTCGCTCACAAGGATCCCTTTCATACACAGGGCTGGGGGCAGGCAGTGGCTCCAGGTTGAACAGGCATGCCAGGCTCTTCAGATCTGAGCTACAAATGTGTGTGCTGTTTACGAAAGGGATTAGGTTAGTGCAGAGAGCAAACAGGGGTAGCCTGGAACACACTGGTCTTCACAAACAGGTTAATTGCCTCTGTTAGCTGCAAGTCAATTGCTCTGAGTTCAGTAAAGGCACACCTATTAGAAACCCCGTTCCCCTAATAGGCATATATTCACATCTATCCCAATGATTTGGGGGTTACCCAGAGTTGAAAGGCATATTTAAGAGATGTTGATGTTTACATGCTGTAGCATTTCTCTTCACCTTTCTGTGATGCTTATGACTTGCAAGAGGGTTATGAACAGCACAGACCTTGTGGCAGTTTGCATAGAAATGTCTGTACAGAAATTGTACCAGTTCAGCTTCACGAGGATTGTAATTTCTATGGTTGATCATGCTTTAGTATCTTTGCATATTGTGACCTACCAATGCAGAAGGGCTATGGAGCTGCACTGCACCCCTTTCGTATCCCTGTAATTACACCCGTTTCTCTAATGAGCAAGACAAAACCAGCCCTTCACAGAATAGGCTGATCTTTGACAGCCTTATGGAAGTAGAAGGCCTTTGTGTGCCTTTCTGGTGTTCCCTCTTGGTGCTCTGGTGCTGTGATCTTGGATCACCACCTGCTGTCTGCTGAAAGAATTCATCCTGTGTCGCATTTGCTGAATGAACCACGTTGCTCCTTGTTGAGACGTGGTCCCCAGCTTCCACCCTTCTGCAAGGTACTGCTACATGCAGTTACTTACTGCTCCTCTGCTTAGCTTGGAGCTACAGAACTTGTTAATTAAGTTAAAGCTGTGTAAACTCTTAGCAGTGTGTCCCCATTAGGGATTCTTCACTGGTATCGCTATTTTGGCTTTTTAAACAAAATGTGGGATGCGTTTGTACTGACCTGTATAGGCAAAACCCTGATTTAAGGAAGGAAATTGGTACCTGTGAAGACATGACTGGACTTTTGTAGGGCTGAGAGCAGGGACCTGAAAGGGGAGCCCAGATGGGGATCCTTTTTGTGCCCTGAGGGCCTAGGTGCTGATGAATCAGATGTCAACATTTTGCAAGGGGGGAGCTGCCTTGAATTCCTGCCTGATGTGGATGAGTGATTTCTGTTGGGAGCTGAGCAACAGAATGAATAGAAAACATAAGAGCTGCTGGTTTTCTTTGAACCGTAGATTACCATATATTGTACTGAAGTAGTCTCCCTTTTTTTCAAAGAAGAGGAGTGTGTGTTAATTACACTGAGTTCCAGTTGCACTGAGCAGCCCTTCCCAGCTTGGTGAGCACAGGATGGCAGCTAGCGTGATCTGTGCGTGGCAGCATAGACTCACAGAGAGAACTGCTTAACCTGGATCTGCTGAAACTATTCCTGCAGCCAAATGTCCTTAAGGCTCCCCTCCTGGAGATGCCAGCAGCCACCCTGCAGTGTGGTTGGCTGCTCCTAAGGGGTAGTTAAGATACGCCATCACACAAGGTGAAGATGGCAATAGTTCTTGTGGGGAGCTGTAGCCAGGCTTTCTTAGTCCTGTGATGGTGCACTTGTGTGTGTCTGGGGACGGTGACTACTCTTGGACATACCCATCGTGGTCTGTTGTTGCCTTTGAGTAAATGCTGAAGAGAATTTAATGAGCTAACACAGACAAGACTGGCAGTGCAGTGAGGTATGCTATGAAGATTGGATGGGCTAAATACCTTCAGGTAAGTCTCTCCTTCTACCTGTGTACCTTCGCCAGGAGGTTTGGGGGTTTCTCCATATTCTTTGTACCTCCTGAGAAGTGGGAAAAGCAGTGCCTGTGACTGCAGGATTTTCCCTGGTGGGTTAGAAGTAGGGAAAGGAGTTCAGGTTCTGTATTTGAAGATAAATGAGACTTTTTTTTTTCCTTTTCTGTGTTAGTTCTTGAAAATATGAAGTGTTGTGTAAATGTTGAAGTTTGGTAGAATAACAGAGGAGGTAGACTCTCCGCTGGGTTTGGAGGATATCAGTATGCCGTGAAACCTGCAGAGATCGCATCGGGAGTCTGTTTCTGTAGACACTAGTGGAAACAGGAGAAAAAAGTAATTGTAAAGCATCAAAGGAAATTAAAATGACAAAAAAAGAATCAGATGGGAAATGTGCACATCGTCATATCAAGAGAAAAATAATTCGAGATAGAGATACTCTATGGGACTATGAAACCTGAACAAGCATAATGGTGCTAGATCTACAGATAACCTGAGACATTAAATTCAGGCTACGTTTGTAATAAAAGATATGATTTTTGCATGTGAGTGTGATTGGGAGGGAGTGAAAATGGTATTAAAAACATTTCATTCTGCACCAGAAATCCCTTATTGGAAAATCTTAGGCAGGTCAGAGGGAAGTAATGAAGTTACCAAGATATTTTGGCTTGCAAGGTGTGATTAAGTTCAAAATAAATATATATTATCAAAATGCCACAAGCAACAGGAGTGAGAGAGCCTTTTTCATCCCTCAAACATTTGGAGATAATTGAAGAAGGGACAGAAAATATTTAGAAGGTTGAAATGCATTTAAACTGGAAGGAACATTGTTAACTGAGGGGTAAAATTGCTGAAAATAAGATTATATAAGGTTGATGGGCAGGCATTTTAAGTAGCCTTAAGAGTGAGATGAAACAAAACACTGGAGTGTGTCCTTTGGGGAGCAGCCCTGCACTGCTGAGAGGAGGGCAGAATAGGTTTTGTTTATGGCTACGTAGCATTCTCTTCCTCTGATCTGGGGTACTACTGCTTGTAAATCCAACTTGTTCGAAGAAAATTGGAAATAGTTTCTGCTACTGCATCTTTCCTGGAGTTACCGTGCCAGTTTTCTAAATCTAAATGTAAAAACATCAGTTTCCTATTTAGCTTGTATTTTAAACACAAGAAAGGATAAACAACATGGGCTGTATGGAAGCAACTTGATCTAGTTGAAGGTGTCCCTATTAATTGTAGGGGTGTTGGACTTAGGTGGCCTTTGAAGGGTCCCTTCCAATCCACCTATTCTATGATTCTAATCTGTGATGCTAAGCAGTACACCAGGCAGTTGGATATAATTAAATACAGTAAGCAAAAGAGTATGAGAACGGAGTGGAGCTACCATGACAAGGGGATAAATGGCCTGAGTGGGGGAGTGTTGTGGTTGCTGATATCTGGTTTGGGATAACCATCATTCAGCCCCTCCTCCCTCCATTTGTCACACTCTCCCTGTAGATCTTGGGGATGGTTTAGGACGAGAAGCTCCTTGCTTTGAAGCTGACAATGGCAAAGGAGTGAGCAGATACAGAGGGCTGGTGGAGCTGCCCCCCTTTTCCAGGGGTGGAAACCTTCCACCCTGTTGTGCTCTGAGGAACTGTGCTGGGCGTGTGGGAAGCCTCTGCAGAGCTGCTAGCAGGTAGTGCAGGGCTGCAGCTGCCTGGGCCAGTGTGTGCAAGGACCCAAGCTCTGGCTGTGACTGGCATGCTTGCCTCAGTGCTTCTTTCTCCGATAAAGCTGCAGAGTTCTGGGTTCCTGCAGGCAGCAGGGCTGGACTTCAGTTAAAGAGTCTGTCCGTTCAGGTGCGGGCCAAGGCTGCAGCTCAGCTCTGCTAAGTGGTATTGAATGCCCTTCCTTCTCCTTCTCCCCAGCTGTGGGAGCACGTGGCCCCCAAGGGAGGCAGACCAGATAGACTAATGTCAGAGCAAATTTGGGATTCAGCCAGTGTCTGAATGACCCGGTGCTGGCTGGAGGTGTGCTGCATTTATCATTGTTTCCTTTGCCCAGAAGGGAAAGCTGCAGGTAGGCTGATAAAGGGACTGAAAGATTTGTCCAGCTTCACTGGAGGTCCGTCAACCCCTGTATGTTCTCTGCTGATGGGCTGCTTGGTAATTCCTACTCTGCCTTTGCGATCTGTGGGACATGGTCTGCTCTGCTTTTCTCCATTGATTTAAGTGTGCTGGTGTCAGAGTAGGCTCAGAGTACCTCCGGGCTTTGTAGCGGAAGACCCAGGGCTGGAACAGCAGCCAAAATTTAAAATCAGGATTAGTCTGTTGACACACACATAAATCAAACAGCCCTCCTATCATAAATCTGTTCCGTGGATTTTCGCTCTTCCCTGCTGCGGCAGTGGAAGCATAGGAGCAGCGCAGCAGCCTGGGCTTCAATGTCAAGGCTGTTCTCCTTTGCCCCAGGTGGCTGAATGAATACAGCTCCCTGCTCCCGCCTCGGTGAGATCCCTGCAGCGGCTGCATGCTTTTGTGTTTGCTTTGGGTGGTTTTCAGGCATGGTGGGGTAGCATTTTAATTGTCTTTCAGGAATATATTTTGCATGGTCAGTTGTCTCTTTCTGAGTCATCTGGTTGGTGTCAACTACATCTAAGGCAGTGCTAAAAGCTGCTAAAAAGTTCACTGTCCTAGTGTAGAGGTCTCCGTAGGATAGTGTAAGCTGGAGGAAGAGTGGGTAATTAATGCCTTATGTGATGGTAGTGTGATGTGTGATGCTCAGCACTGGGAAGGAGGGAGTGTCTTCTATGTTTCCAGTCTTGGCTCAGTTCCCCACAGCTCTTCGGTGTCTTCTGTACGGCCAGCAAGAAGCAGATGGGATATTCCTAAGCACCCATGCTCTGTATTTGGTGCTGTTGGAGCAAAGGAGGGGGCTGCTGCACAGATGAGTTTTAAAAAGCATTCCTCTTTACACAACAGGGAAGTGTGCTCTGAACCACCACACAACGTGCTTGCTTGTGAGCAGGACCATGAGGGTCAGGTTGGAGGAGCTGGACCCAGATATGTTACTTTTAGGGACATTAAAGAACCCTGTTCTTCTGTCTGTGTTTCCTTCTCTTTTCCAGTGTTTCAGTGCCTCTTTCCCCCTTCCAAAATACTGCTTTACTATGCACAAAGCCTTGTGTGAGATGACAGGGGCATGCAATTTGCAAGCCCCATAATTGGTTCTTTGTGTGCCACCCAGTAGTGAGAAAGTTGCCCAGAAAGATTAAGAAAACAGTGTCATGGCTCAGAGGAGCAAGGCGTGCTCTTTTTGATAGAGAAGATAATAGAAGACTGTGCAATATGATGGTGGCAGTGGGTGGGATATTCACATGAACACCTGTGTGTAATTTCTCATGCTGATGGTTTGATTTATCTTCTGTAGTATACAGCTGTTTTCTCCTTTTCCCTCTCTTCAGGGTAACCAGGAGCCAGCAGCTACTCCTGATGCAATGGTGCAGCCATTCACCACAATCCCATTTCCGCCACCCCCACAGAACGGGATTCCCACAGAGTATGGGGTGCCACACACTCAGGACTATGCAGGCCAGACCAGCGAGCACAATCTGACACTCTACGGAAGCACGCAGCCGCATGGAGAGCAGAGCACGAACACAGCCAGCACGCAGAACGGATCTCTTGCAGTAAGTGTACAAGGGTGAGGAGCCAGGAGAGCAGCACAGTGCTGTGGGGAAAAGCAGTCATTGATTAGACTGCTGACTGCTTCTTAAGTACGCAGCAAATCAGTGGTAGGCTTGAAAAGGAGAGAATGATAAATAAAACATAGCTTCTGACCTTCTACTGCCTTCCTCTTGTGCATGTTCTGCTTGTAAATTGGTGTTTGCAAAGAGCAGTAGTACTTGGGATCCTGGTGTTTTTACCATGGAGGCATTGTCTGAAGACAGTCCTTTACAAAGGTGTTAATTACCTTGTGTTAATTGGCAAGCAGTTTAAATGAATGTGGTGGAGGCAAATTCTGGCAGGTCGATGGTACAAAGGATTAGGATGAGCACATGCATGAAGGTGTAATCCCAATGTGTCTTTGTTTTCAGGAAGTTAGCAGAGTACAAAAATACTTTGCTTTCACTTTCTGAAGATAGCAAGGAGCTTCAGGGGGCAAAGATAGGAGAGGACCTCTCAGCTACTGGGCATCTATTTGCCAGACGAAGATTTTCACCTTCTTAGGTTTTTTGCTTTCTTCTTCCCATGGCCTGGAACTGGCACTGGGCAACATGCTGGCAGATTATCCCAGCAAAAGCTTTATCCACCCCTTAAACCACTTGTTAAGACTTAACTTCCTAATAAAAGACCTTATGGTGAGAGTCTTTGGTTCTCAGGGGCGGATTTAATCTGTTAATGCTTTCAGTTTTACTTGTAGTTGGGTGTTTGGCTCATAGAGATTATTTTCCCCCACTTTAAGTACTGAGTGAATTCAGTGCCAACAATTGGAAGAGCTGATAGTGCCAGCTCAAGTATGCATGGTCCCCAGGATGCTCATCTGCTTCTACTGCAGTGGGCAGGGGCTGCATGGTTGGCACCGCTGGCTCTGACTTTGTTATCTTTGAGTTCATCCTAGAAATGCAGCAATTTCAGCATCTTGAAGAAGAAAAGGAGTACAAACCCTGTAAACTGCATTGATAGTGCATAAATGAAGCCTCAGCAAATGCAAATGTAGATGAGATCAGGCTGGAAATAAAACCTTAGAGCTGGTGCAGTATGCAGGAATGCAAGTCATCATTTTAGTACCAGGTTGCCCAGTGCTGTTCCAATTCATAAGATCTGGGCTGCCCGTCTCCAGCAGCTATCTCAAGTGCTGCCAGTTGGATGAGAAAACTGGAAACACAGAGTAAAACAGGGCAGTGACTTTCCCGTGTATTTTTTGCTGTTCCCAGCCTTGCCTAGAGCCTTATAGTGTTCGTTTTTAATGGAAATGATGCGAGCCTTGACCTTGGATGTAAGCTCTTGCCAGTCCTCCTGCTCCTCTTCCATATTAGGAGCCATCTCCGTGGCACTGCAGGGCTGAGCTCTGTGTTTCATCAACTGATGCCGGCTCCAAGGAGCCTGCAGTGCTTGGGAAGGCTGGCTAGCCTGCAAAGAGGGACTGGGAGCCCATCTGTGCTGGAGGGAGCGTTGCTGGGAGACTGCTGGGCCATAGTGGTGTTGCCAGGAGGCTGTGGAGGGAGCCTGGCTGGCAGGGGTTATGTGAGAAGCAGGCTCAGTAACACGTAACGCTTGTACTGGCTGTTGGAAGCAGGTGGGCACGTCTGGTCTGACCATTTGATGTGGTTAAAGATGTGTGAGCTGAGCATGTGGAGATGGGCTCACAGGCCATAGATAGCTGGAAGAGAGTATGGGAGCAGATGAGCACATTGCTGCTGCTATGGCTGGGACTGATCAAACCCAGAGGATCCCAGATGGTGGCACATGAAGAAATCCAGGGAGAGGGAGAAGGCAGCTCAGATAAGGGCCTTTCACATGCCAGACTTTCACAGGGTCCTGGATCTTCTGAGTCCCTTAATCTTTCTGTCTCAAACTCCTATATGAAGTTATTTTGATTCTGTGGGCTGCCTTGGGATGTAATTGTTTGTAACTTTTCTCCTTCTCAGTACACTGGTTAATGATGTAGGAACTAGGGGAAGGAGGAAGACTCAGTAGATACTCAAAGTGTGCTATTAAAATACAACAGAACAACTTAGTTATTTCACCCTGAACACCTATAGCCAATGT
Organism: Agapornis roseicollis; assembly: GCA_002631895.1. NCBI lineage: Eukaryota > Metazoa > Chordata > Aves > Psittaciformes > Psittacidae > Agapornis > Agapornis roseicollis. The sequence continues at coordinate 267,884 of NDXB01003212.1, forward strand.
CGAGCATTTAGTCCATCACACATGCTGGTTCTTACATACTGGACATGTGGACTTGACTGCTATGCTTTAAGGCATCTTTTCCTTTTACCATTTTGTTGTCTTGCTCAAACAACAGTGCTAACTTCAGCAGAGCAAAAAACTCATTGTGGGTGATGTATGATTCTTGCCTCCCATTACTACAGCTGACAAGCACAGCTGCTGTCATGTGAAGGCGATACCCCAGACCAAGCAGCTGGTGCATTTTTTTGCTGCTGAGTTAAAGCCTGTGCTCCCATGGGATGATTCAGAAATTCCTTCAGCCAGACAGATAAGGTCTTTGCTTTTAAGAACAAGGCCTGTGCTTGGTCCAGTTGGCAAAGATAGTAAAAGGTGTGCTCAGATGGCAGAGCTTTCTTGCTTTTCAGGCTGGTAGCCTTTAGGATAAATGCAAAAGTAGCAGAGAATATGGAATGGCTTAAAGGTCCCTCACAGAAAGGGAACTTCCATCTGTTTGGCAAGATGTTATGCAGCAAAGCATTGGGGTCTGTAACAGTGTCCCTAACTGTGTAGGAGAACCTTCTCATAGAAACTTGGCAGATTCTGGTGAGGAAGTCCATTTGAACGAATTGAGATTGGTGGTGTCTGAGTTAATAGAAAATGGTCTGGAAGCCTGAGGTCAAACATCAGCAGTGAACTTCAGTAAAATAAACTTTGAGAGTCAAAGTCCATGCCTTCCTACGCAGCCTAAGGGCCTTGAGCAAAAGGGGAATGACTGGTTGGTGTCATCAGCTAAGGATGACCTTGATTCTGGAGGTGTGAGTGTAGTGGAAAGCATTTGAAGCTTTCAGAGGAGGAGCATGGAGAAGAGTTGGCACAATAGGTGGTGTAATACAAACAGCTTAATATTTTGGAATCTTTTTTTATTTTAAGATCAAGCCTCATCTGTGGGGCTTTGTTTCTTGCCTGGCATGTGGGTCTCCCAGTCTTCATCCCCAGGCATCTGTCCTTTCTCTTGATACTGTCCCAAAGCACAGCTGAAAGACCTGGATTAAAAATAGACTGAGGTACCTCACCATATTTGGTCTACTGAGTCTGCCTGTCGCAGCCTGTTGTCTCTTCAACCATTGACACTGTTTTCACTTCTTATGGTGCTGGGTTCCCTGGTTACTTCCTCTTTCCCCTTTCTTGGTTTACATTACTGTGCTTATCCCTAATGGAGGCACCTAGCACAGATAGCTCTGAGTGGAGATGCTAATGAGGCTGCAGTACCTCTGGCAGCTGAGCTGATCTGAAGATTCACTGCTGTCAGAAAGGCGAGTTCTGGCTTTAAGCACAAACTCACACTCCTTTTTACTGGCTCTGGCATTCCTTACGTGAGCTACTTTAATTCACTGACCTGGCAGAAAGCTGCTCAATTCTTTTGCTGGGTTAATGAATTAGAGCAGCTCTTGGAGGGATCCAGCCAATACTGCTGTTGCAAGGTGAGCATACGGAGTGCATGGCCAGAAGCCGAGAGCAATTGTCAGCTCTCTGCATCTCCTGGTACTCTACCCGCAGAGGGAAGATTAATCATCCGCTGAACTAAAAAAGCTTGCTTCATAGTAAATGCAATGCACTTAGCACTGTGAGCTGATTATTCAACTCATTTCTCTTGTTAATGTCAGAGGGAAGAATTTGTGTGTCTGTATAAATTATGGAATGCAGCTGGAGGTATAGAAGGAGAGGAATAAGTTTATGTAAATTACTTCACATGAAAATGGCAGGTGCTGTCGCCTTGGTGTTGCATTGTCATGAACCAGCATCCAGCATTATTTAATTACAGAGCATCGTGTCTCTCAGCTTCTCGATGTGCCGTACTGAAACATATTTAACTCATCTGCTGTATGATAAAGGGATATTGACTTTGCAGCTCCTTAAAGGAGACACATCTGTGGTGGGAGACCCTTACATACTGTGTTCAGAAGCAAGACGGGGAAGCTGCTTGGTTTTCTGGCTGTGCCCCATACATCTGGCAAGGGTTTGGAAAGAAGGGAGCCAATGGCACCAAAGGGCTCCTCAACTGCCTTTTATAACACATGGATGATATTATAATGATGACTTTCCCTTGGGTATTTTTTGCCTAGTTTGAGATGGCAGAATTTTCTTCTGTAATTATTTTTCATCACTTTAGTAATTAAAGCAATTGCTCATGTGAGGTATTTCAGGTGAAGAGTATGTTTAATGAATATCCTCACTTGTCTTTCAGTACTGCTGAGCAGGTAGACACTGGGAAGAATTACCTTCAAATAAGTAGCTAGCTGCTGATTGTTTGGCCACCTCAGCTTGGCAATTGCTGTCTTGAGGTAGCAAACTCTGACATTTAGCATCGGGAATTTGCTTTGAGTATGAGGCAGATTATTTTATTGTTTTGAGTATGAGGCAGATTATTGTCAGCACTTGTAGACTTGTGCCTAGTGAGACAGATTTAAAAATGATTTTGAAAGAGAAATAGGGAATAAACCAGCAAATATCATTATGTTAGAGTATACAGCTGTGGTACTTCTGCATATCTCTCGAAGGTTGTAACAGATCTAGAAGTAGCACAGAGAAGGATAATGGTAGTGATGAAAAGGATGTAGCGGGTTGTTTAGGAGAAGAAATGAAATCTGCACTTACAAAAAGAGCTGACAGGAGTGAAGGCATATGACAAGTACATAGAATATTGTATGGTATGAGAAATAAAATAGGAAACTGTCCCGTTTTCACTTACAAGGATGCACATAGGAAATAGTCAGGTGTGGAAAAAAAACAAACCCAACCAGGTTTCTGTTTCTTAGTTTTTTTCCATATGACCAAGAATTTATCATTGGAACTCCTGTCCATAAGGTGCTTTGGAAGTTGAGACATCAACTGGCTCAGTTTGCTGGAGGCTGATCTGGAGAAAAATCACTGCATGTTTGCCCTGATTTGTGTTCTTCCACAGATGCCACAGACTTGGCCACTGTCAGAAAGCAGCGGGCTGGATGGATCTTAGTCTGTCACTGCTCTATTGACAGTGTTACTTCCTACTCTGTTAGAGTGTGGTGGGGCAAGGAAGGGGTTTTGTGTCTGGTACATAATTCTTCACTTGTTTTTCCACCAAACCTGCTCAGTAGATACCGGTTCACTGGTGGGTGACGGGTTGTTTTGACGCGAGTTCTTCACTAGAAGCTGCAGAGATCTTCCCACGTTGTCTGCGCTCTCCTTTGCAGTGGGAAGATTGCCTTCTGCCAGTCATAGCTTGCAGTCCTTGTCTCCACACGATTCCTCAAGCTCTTGATTCAGATAAGGTCTTTGGGTTTGGTTTCTCTTTTGGATCCAAGACTGATCTAGAAGCAATGGAGTGAGCACAGTCTGCCTCCCAGATTTTGTAAGCCACCCAAGTCCCCTCTTAAATACAGTTATTAGTTACAGTTTGTGTTTTGTAAATATTTTCCTTGCAGTGATTTATGGCTCTTAACCTCCTCATTATGATTCACAACATTTTGGACCACCTGCTCCCTGGGGGAGGGGATGGGGGGGTTGTTTTTTCCTTTTCTATAACTTGGACCTGAATCAGTTCCAGTTCTGGATGCAAGTGGGAGATGGAAACAGAATGTACTTGGGTATTAATAGTCCCTGTGCTGGCCTGTCGCACTGGTGCTTTTCTGGCTCATCAGGGAGATAGCCCTTTGTCTGGCCACGCAGATGGAGATCTGCTTGGAGCCCCTTCCTGTTGAGGAGGAATCCTCAGCAATTGCTTAATTCACCAGCTGCTTTAGAATGAAGAGTGTGGTCGAGAGGTGGGAAGGTAGTTGTAGTGCTGCCCCCAAACCTTTCAGAATACCCTTGCGTTGCATTGCCAGGTATCCTTCTCCCCCTTTACATGCATACGTGCACATGTATACATCCATGCTTCTCTTTGCAGCTGCCTTTTTTTGGTTAGGATTTTCTTACTGCTGGTGGGTATAAGGGAGAAGCTGGCGTAGGGGTACAGGCAGCAAGCAGTTAAAAGTGAAGCACATATTGCACGTGTCCTGAGCTCTGATGTATTTCTCAGTGACCTTGAGCAGAGCTCAAAGCTTGCGTGTGCAGGCATGAATGACATTATCACCTGCATAAGTACATGTTACACAGGCTGTGCTGAAGAGGTGAATCCAACACTGCTTCTAAACACAGGATCTTAGCCGCAGTATATCTCTGTGTTGCGTGATGACAGGCATTGAGACCCGGGGAACATATATTAGCTCCCTTCCAAGCCAAATTGCTATCTGTAGCAAAGGGTGAGGGCTGCTTCTTTGCTATAAAATGTTGATGTGAGGCCAGAAGCAAAGAGCTGAAATTTGGTGTGGGGAAGGAGTCAGGGTAGGGAGTGGACACTCTGAAATGCAGGCTTTTATCATCTGGCTTGGTCAGGGTAATGCTGTTGCTGGTCTCCATTATGTGCTGTCTGAGAACATGCTCCAGGCCCTTCCTTTCATCTCCTTCCTAATGAATTAAGACAGGGAATAACTATAAAAGGGGTAAAAAAAGAAAAGAGGCAAGATCTGAGGAGCCTTTCTTTCATTTATGTTGTAGCTGAAATGTGTGGCAGTAGACAAATGCACTGAGCTAATGTTATAGTGGCTGAAAGTTCAAATCTTACCTTAGGGCCATGGACAATAGAAATGAGGGAGCTACTGCATCCAGTGCGAGAAGGTATTCAATGTTAAACTGCTGCTGAAAAATCAGGATATGCGAAAGCTTGAAAAGCATTCAGGGGCTCTTAGTGTAGCCAAAAAGTAAGAATGGACAGAGATCCTGTTCCTTTTCTTGTGCCTCCTTTTTGAAGCCTTTGTCTTACTGTACGCATCTCACGTGCTGCAAAATGACTCCTGCGTGGCAGCAGCAGTCTGCCATATGCAGGAGCAGCTGTGAGTGTTTCTGGGCAGGCCATGATTACATGCTAACATCACACCCTTGGTAAGAAGGGAGTTCTGCCCTGTCTGTGAACAAATGGCCGAGGATGGGAGAGGAGTGACCTCCCAGCTCCCTCTCCTGTAGAAGCAGCAGATCCAGTCCTGTGCAACCTATGTCTGAATTTAAAGACTAACCCATTATTGTCACCACCGTTCAGAATCTGTGCCTTTCCTCATTCACGCTGCAGAGGATGCACCTATGTACACGGGTGTTTGCCCGCTTTGCCAGTTTATGCCAAGCCATAGGAAACGTGGGATTTGGCAGATTGCACTAGCAGAGCTCCAGAACGGACCACAGGGATCCCATTCAGCAGAAGTGCTGATGATTTTGGGGAGTTACTTTGCAGCATTCACTTGCAGGTGTTGTGTATGGTGGTGATGGATAGGCTACTCCTGTGTTTTGTCCTTCTTGGAGAGATTTGCCCTGAGGAGCAAAGGACTCTGATGGAGTCATAAAAATAAAACCACCAAATAGCATGGTATGATTTAATCACAGGCCAGCTGCATCGATTCTTCCCCCAGGGTGCACTCTCTGTGTGTTTAGAGATGCATTTTTGTCATAAGGGTGAGGACAGGAGAAGAGGGGGAGCTCGAATAGGGAGAGGCAGCTTTTTAGATATGATCAGATGGAAGTTCTGAGGTTGCAAAGAAGAATTTGATGCTTGAGTGATGGGTGAGTCTTAGCCAGATAAAAATGCTTCATTCTGATAGGCTTCTCCCGAGACTTGCACAGCTCTGGGAAGTAGAGATACTCGCAGGGTGATATTTTTGTCCTTCCTATCACAGCTTAATTTATATTAACCAGATCAAGCATGTTTTGTGCTGCCTGTGCAGCCCTATGAAAGTAAAATGGAAAGCTGCCACTGCTTTGCTCAGTGTGACAGGACCCCAGTGCTTGCTGTTTGCTTGCTATTGTCAGTGCTTTATAACCAATATACAAGTTCAAGGTCATGCCTGTAAGAGACATTTCTGGCCAGAAGAAGCTCTCTTAATGTTGCCAGTTTAATTCATCTGTGTTTCTTTCAAAGTATTCATCAAGTGTTGTATATTAAGTGATGTGCAGAGCAATCTAGCAAGCCCAGTTAGTGGTTGGGGAGTCAGTATCGGCAGCTCTCGTGAGATTTCTTTCCTCTTTGGTTCACAAATGGTGTATTTGAAACAGCCAACAGAGGGGAAAGGGGCAAAAAACCCCTACTCTTAAATCTTTACTTTTAAGGCCTGTGTGTGTTCTGGAAGGTGCCTAAAAATAAGGTTGGCTCTAGCAATTACATGATCCTTGCCACCTTCTAGAACTTCTTTTCACTTGATGGGTTAAGGAAGAAATCAGGTTGTCATCTAAAGAAATGAAATGACACTTAAAAGTGCATCACACAGGTGGTCAAAGTGTGACTCCTATGAGGCTGAGGCAAGCAGCGGGAGATAGAATGAGTGGGTGAGTGCACTTTGAATACCTTGGCCTGTCAATGCGTGCTCTCTGAAAGGGGCAGAGCAATAAAACAACCAAATTGTAGTCTACTTTGTTCTGTAGCTCTGACCTTTTGAGGTAATTTTTTCTGACTAAGGTGTGAAAAATACCATTTTCTCATCAAGCCATTTTGCAAAAGGGACCTTACCTTTACATTTAGCGCTGTGCTCAATTTTCACCCCTATTTAGTCTAAGCCCAACACAAGTGGCTGATACTCTTTTCCGTTCTTCTCCCCTGCCAGTCATCTCTGGGGGTTGTTAACTCTCTGCTCTGGCACACTGGTCTCCCTTATTCCTCTGTACCTTTTCTGAGCACAAGCCCCCTTCTCCCACCCCTTGACCTGGCTTTGCCTACCAGTCAGTGCTTGGGAATGCTGGAACAAATTCCCTTGTTTTAGCTGTGGAGTTGGTACCAGAAAGTATGTATTTATAAAGCCTGCAGGGGTAATGATTGTTTCGTGTCCCTGAGCTGACTTTTAAATGTATGAGAAAAGTTAATCAAAGACATCTGTAAACTGTTCATGTATGGATTTTGTTATTTAGTTCTAGATCTTGGTTTTGGGTAATGTTTCTCTGAAGGGAGCTTGACAGAGCAGATGCCATTTTGCCTGGGAATGCGTTTTTGGTTTTGGCCAAGTGAAGAGCTGCCACTTCAGCTGTGGGATTTGGATGATTGCATGAACATCCTGCCACATGAGATTAGAGTGGCGGTACTACCTCCCAGCTTCAGGATATGAAAGATCCGCCTCTTCATTAGGGCTTTCATATGGTGGCAGCTGAAGTGAGGAAGAACAGGAGAAAAGAAGCAATTTAAGAAAACCAAAGGCAAATCTACCGAACTAGAACGTGATACAAGGGGAGGGAGGCTGAGATCTCATTAGTGTTTACTCATGGAAAGGGAGGGGAAGAACTACAGATCAATTGTTAAGCGTTACTGGCTTTATCAAAATAATTGTCAAGTGCAAGATACCGCAGTTGCCAAGTGTAGTACTAATACCTAATACCTAAAAAAAGACAGGCAAAGCCCGTGAAAGGAATTTGTGTGGCTTCTATTGATGCACATGCTTTTGTCTTTCTGATTTCAGCAGACAGAAGGAGGGGCACAGACAGATGGACAGCAATCACAGACACAGAGCAGTGAGAATACCGAGAGCAAATCCACTCCAAAGCGACTTCATGTGTCTAACATTCCCTTCCGCTTTCGAGATCCTGACCTTCGGCAGATGTTTGGGGTAAGTTACTAGCGCCTTTAAAGGCATGGTAGATTCTCCTTCCCCGCAGGTGGGACACGTGGTGGTGTGTACTTGTGTGAAGGAAGATGAAGCACACCATGAAATACTTGCAGGACTAGAACAATTGTTAGCATTTCCCTCAGCTGGTAAATACACATAAAAACTATAACTGTGTTGTTCGTATCAAGATGTTCAGTGTAACCTAACAATTGGTTTGGAAAGAAAAAACAAACCACAAAATGAAACTTCATCTTATTTCCCAGTAAAGGCTAGGATTAAACATTGACTTAATATATCCCTTGCAGAGCACTGTTTCTCAGTTGCTTAGAAACTTGTTGAAATATTTATGTCTTTCCTCATGATCCACTTCTGTGATGAGAAATTGCTGCAAGGAATTGGCCAACTAGCAATTGCATGTGGAAAAGCTAGTGCAAGTCAGATGGTATTTTACATTGTGTATAATATACATTCTATTTCTTCTGACCGAATAGTTTGCCTTCCCTAATCTTTGTATGCTATCCATCATTCTCAGTTTATAAGCTTTATGGGGAAGAGTTTGTTCGCATGAGTATAGGTGGTGACTCATTCCCTGTGAACAGAGATAAATGAGCTAGGTGCTTCATGACCTAACCTACAGGTGAAGTTATGTATCTATATATCATCATCAGGAATATTTGACTTGTTTGATCCTTGATTGATGGCACGTTCTGAAGTCTTCAGAAATAAATCTTACTTATTTCTGTTGCTGCCTGCTTAACATGCAGTGCAGAGGACTCAGGATAGACTAAAGCTAAGGTTCCTCTTGCCACTTTTGGCTTTGAGTACGTACCTTGGCCCTAACTACATACCCAACTGCTCCTCCAAATTTTACAGTATTCCTGTTTCAGTTGTTGCATCTCTTGAGCCATCTGTGTTGTCCTAATTGACAACAAATTGAACATGAGCAGCTGCATGCTCTTCCAGCAAAGGTGGCCATCTGCACCTTGGGGCTCTGTTAAGACTGCATCTGGAATATTGTGTCCAGTTTGGGCTCCCCAGTGCAAGAAGTGCACTTCGTGTAAGTGAAATGATGGAGCAAGCCTAGTGGGCACTGCACTGCTGAAGTGGTCAGGGGGCTGGAGAACATGGATTGTGAGCAGAGTCTGAAACCTGGGCCTGTTCAGCTTTGAGAAGAGAAGGTAGAGGGGGGATATTTTTGTTGTCAGCAACTACCTGCTGAGAAGATACAGAAAAGATAGAATCATAAAGTCAGCTAGGGTGGAAAAGACTTCCAAGATCATCAAGTCCAACCATTAACCCAGCACTGCCAAGGCCACCAGTAACCCATGTCACTGAGGGCCTCGTCTACACATTTTCTGAGCACTTGCAGGGATGGTGACTCCAGCACTGCCCTGGGCAGCCTGTTGCAATGCCTAAGCACCCATTCAGTGAAGAAGTTGTTCCTTATAGCCAGTCTAAACCTCCACTGGTGCAGTTCAAGGCCATTTCCTCTTGTCCAATCACTTGTTACTTGGGAGTAGAGACCAACCCCTGCCTCACTACAGCCTCCTTTCAGGTAGTTGTAGAGTGATTAGGTCCCCCCTGAACCTCCTCTTCTCCAGGCAAAGCCATCTTCTCAGATGTAGCTGGATTATTTTTGGTTGTATGTAATGATGAGATGAGAGACAACAAACACAAGTTGGCACATGGGAATTTTTGATCACATTATCAGGAATTTTTCCTGTTTTTAACTGAGAGGGGGTTTAAATGCTGCAGCGCACTGCCTGGAGACGTGGAGCCTCCATCCTTAAAGGTATTTGACTTGCCTGGCCAACCAGGTCTCATTAGACCTTTTTTGAGCAGGAGTTGCACTATATTACTTCTGGAGGTATATCCCAGCCAAAATTAGGGTTCTGTGATTCTGTTGCAAGAGGCCTGGGTTTGCTTCCGTCTTGTTCATATATTAGATTGTCACAGTCTTTGACATCCTTGGGAATGTTTTCAGGGTGAAACTCATCTCCTGGCAATCTGCAGCTGCTGAATCTTCAGTCACTTGCTCTGCTTTTGTGTTTTTAGCTTGCTTTTCGCTATTGCAGGGCTGTGCGGTAGGCAGTTCCGTCCGGTTTGGATAAACTGGTTGCAGAAATCACAGCCAGTTCTTGGACCACCTGCTACAATCTGTATTTAGCACGTCCTGATCTGTGGTACTGCTGCTCCCCTTTCCTGGAAGCTGAGTTGCTGACATAAATTGTTCCACGTTGTTACTGCCCCTTCCCTTGGGACCGGTGCTTGGCTTGATGACTGGCCCCTTTCACGCTCATTCACCTTGATGCTGTTCTTCCCTGTGCTGCTGGTGGGGGGAACATGGATGGAAATGAAAAACATCCCTGTCCTGGTGACTCTTTACCTCTGCTTTACAGACTGGGGGACCCAAGCAATTTGAATGAACTGTTGTCTTGAGAAGGGGCTTGTGGAAAATGCAGCCTGTTTGCATTAAGGTTTCCTGTTCTATTTTGGGCCCATGTGGTGCCATTTGTTGTACATAGAAGGGGTGGGGAAATATGCTATATGAGCTGGTTTCTGGTGTTCCTTGAGTTATTTAGTTTTTTATTTAGGTGGTTTAGTTTTCTCTAAACGTAATTTCAAGTTCCAGCACAGTGATGTGATTTTTAAGGTGGTACATTGCCTATAAAGCCTTTTGCTAGTTCATCTGGCCCTGTGTTGCTGAGAGGTATGCCTGTCAGAAGAACATTCATCTTTTGGGTCACAAAAAAAGCATGTTCAATTTTCCTGTGATTGAAAACTTTGCTACTTTGCCGATGAAATAATCAATGGTTCTTGCACATCTCCCTTTTTCACTTAGTGTCGGCGTGCTCAGAGGCTCAAGCAGGAGAGAGTTTCTCTCTGAATCCTCCTTGCTCCTATTTCTTTTTTAGGATCAGGATGCTTTCCCTTGGGTGACTCACTAAAACCTACTCTCTGTCCTATAGGGGACTCATGGTTGTCTTAGTCTTCAGCTGTGGCTAGCCTGTAACATCTCTCCCCCCATCTCCTCCCTCTCCCTTCTGTGTGTCAGGTCACATCTCTTCAACGTCATATCTAAGAGACTCAAAATCCTTGCCTGGAGTGATTTTCCCGGCCTACTGTACAAAGAGAGGAATTGGGTAGACAGCAAAGCTGTGGAGGAAGAAATAAACGTGATGGTAGGGGGGGGAAGTAAAGAAGTCCCCTGAGGATGGAGCAGCATGCAAGAGGTCAGCCCAGTCCTGGGGCGCAGAACAGTAGCTAATGCTTTCATCCAGACTTGAGTAGAGGTGGACTTCAACTGTGTTGTCCCATGTGTGCTTAAATGGATGTTACATAACACTTGCTAAGTCTTCACCATTTGAAAGAGCTACAGACTGAAGGATTTTGTGACAAATTCAAGTTATGCGTGTTTCAAGCCACCTCTCTCGCCTATTATGTGTTTTTAACAGGTCCCTGAGATATCCTGAGGAATGGAGCAAACATTTCCTTATGTATATGCTCCTTATAGGGAGGCAAATAAAATAGGCTGCTTAAACCGGGTAATATTTACTTGACATTTCATGATGCCAAGAAAACGACTTCCAGAAAGCTTCTAGAAGGAATAGGTCATTTTTTAATGCACACAGTATTGCACCCACTGTAGAATAAATCAATAGTTGACCTTGTTCTAGCAGATAAAGAAGAGTTAATAGCTGACCTGAAATCCCACGGTTGCCTAGGTACCAGTGGTTGTTATTTGTCTGTATTTGCTTTGTGCAAACAGAATATGGCATCAGGCAGTAATGTAAGGAGCTTTAGAAGAGTCTGTTTCTTCAAGTTTAAACAATCGGTAGGATAACTGCTTGGGAAGGTACCTTTTAAAGGGAGGTGTTAATGGAAGCTATGAAGTATTCAACAAAATCATATTGATTGCCAAAAAGACACGATTCCACAGTCACTGAAACTGTGTTAATAAAACTCAGAGTATCCTGCATGCTATGGAGGGAGGATGAAGAGGATGAGGATGTAAATTGCAGGAAATATAACTGCAAACTTGAAAGAAGCAGGTGACAAGGGAAATACGCTAATCATGGAGATAGTGGTGATATAGGTTCAGAGGAGAAGGCATCAGATTTTACATGAAGAGAGAAAAGTTCTAGGTGTAGGTACAGTATAAAATTAGGAAATAGTTGTATGTTTTGGAAAAAAACCACCACAAATAACAACAAAACAAATGAACAAACAAAAACCAAACAGACAAAAGAACAGCAAAACCCCCCATCTTGCTGTGTTTAAGAGGTGGTATTTGGACCACATTCCGGTTTTGTATCTAATTTATAACAAAGGAGGATAAGAGTGCTTGCTAATATTTACAATCCAGCAGATGTAGATAAGCTGCATCCAAAGATAAGAGCCAAAGCAAGGAGCTGTTTTGTTCATTAATGTTAATTTTTAGCTAATTCTTGTGCACTAGGGGAATTGCAGAAGGCTAGAGCACTGCCCACCCAGGTTCACCATTGAAAGAATTGGAATGGATGACCCAAAGAGCTACAAACTATCTAACTATATATTGGTCCAAGATAAAAACTAATTTGGGAGAGTTTTTCAAACCTTTAGAATCTAAAGAAATCATTTAATACCTATTCAGTGTGACTTTGTATAACATAATCTACATCTTTGCAGACAAATGCTGGCTTGCCTATTTTGACAAGATTGTACAAAGCGATACTGATGCAGTTGAACACGGCCCAACCAATTGAATTCATCCAAGTGACCAATATCAGTTTTTAACAAGAAGAGTACATATGTCAAATAAACACAACGCATCAGAAGGATTAAAAATCTGTTTAATGATAGATAGTAAATTGTAGTTACTGGGGAGAAATTGGTGATCAAGACTGTTTCAAGTGTCAGTTTCCCCAGGGGTCTGTGTCAGTCACAGTCCTCTTCAGTGTCTGTATCTCAGCCTGTGGAGACATTGCTATTAAAACCTTGCCAGTAAGGTTTGTGGTTAAAAAACTATTTGAGGAGGAGAAAAGAGAAAGATAAGGTTCCTGTTAGAGAATGACTTGAAATGCCTGGTTAACTGATGATAAATCCAACAAAAATGTGTTTGATGCAACTCAGTGCAGAGAACTGAGTATGTGGGAACCAGGGTGTGCTTGTAGGCTGGATAGCTTTCTTTGGAAAACATTGATTTGGGAGTGTACTAGTGATTGCTGAAGGCAGGTGCTTCAACAGTGCAAAGAGGGATGGGGTATTAGGCTGAAGGAAGGATGTGTTCTTAATCATGTTCAAAGACAGAAAGACTGTGACTGCATAAATTTGTTCAGTTCTGAGATCAGTTTAGGACCAAAAAAATAATCTTTTGCTTTGAAGATGAATGGCTTTTTAACTGTGTAAGGTGTTGGGTACATGATTTACTCAGCTTATTAAAGAGAGGTTGGAAGATGACAAGTCTGTTCTGTAGAGGTGCTTATGCATGCACGATACCTACTAATAGAGGGTTTAGGTCTTGTTTACAGTCATAATAAGATTTTCCAGTTGGACACTGAGGTTTAACACGATAAACCTTGAAATAAGAGAAAAAAATCTTAGTCGTTTAGGCTAATTTAAACAATGGAACAATTTACCAGGGAGTGGACGAGTTTCCAACAGTGTTAAAAACAAGTTGCCAACTCTCCTCAAAATCTTCCTATGCAGCTTCTGAGGGATGTTCGTTGGCTAGTGTGTGTAAGGACTCTGATGTGAAGGTAGGAGTCTTCATAACTGCTGTCCCTTTCCTTACTGGACTATGTATACAAAAGATAAGTTCATGTTTCTCTCAACATGTTTCTGGGCCTTTCAGCATTGTGCTGTGATAGTGCATGTGGTTGTGCCTCAGGGATTATAGCTTCAGTTGTTCTCTCTTAGGCTTCAAAAAGCAGTTTTCCTCCCAGTATAAAATTTGCTCTGATGCTCTGGTTAGTTCAGGACTTCAGAGTCAGATGGACTTCAGTTTCCTGGGGAAGATGGATGCTGGATTGAACTGTCTGCACGAAGAAAATCCATCTGTTCTCAAGCTGAATCATCAGTTATCTCCACAAAGACAAGCAAAGTGGATTGTTCAGGAGTTCTGAGCACTAAATCCTTCTTATCTGTTGTAAGAGCCAATGATATGAGGAGTCAGAATAGATGGTTCTCAGAATTTAGAATTACAGGATAGCTTGGATTGGAAAGGACCTTCAGAGGTCATCTAGTCCAACCCCCTTGCAATGAGCAGGATTCAGCTACATCAGGTTGCTCAGAAGAACCACATCCAGCCTGGCCTTGAATGTCTCTGGGGATGGAGCACCCACCACCTCTCTGGGCAACCTGTGCCAGTGTTTCACCACTCTCAGTGTGAAGAATTTCTTCATGCCATAAAGCCTGAAACTCCTCTTGTAGTTTAAAACCATCACCCCTCATTTTATTGCAGCAGTCTCTGCCCGCCTTTCTTATAGGTCCCTTTTAAGAACTGAAAGGCTGTCATAAGGTCTGCCCAGAGTCTTGTCTTTTCAAGGCTGAACAACCCCACCTCTCTCAGCCTTTCCCCATAGGAAATGGTGAAGTGCTCTTTGCTCAAGAATCTTTCAACTTTTTTAGAAGAAGGAGGGTAGTGTAAGATAAAAATAAAGGACTGCGTTGATAACAATTGCAGATGAAGGCCAGGTAGCACCATACAGGGTGTAAAATCTCTCAGGCTCTGGCTTTGGATGGAGGCATCGGCTTCTAACAGCATGCTCACTCCATGGCTACTACTTGCAGGCTGTTAACTGTTTCTGCTGGGGAACATCATCAGCCCAAGTTGATAAATGGTCTTTGTGTGTTACCAGCTACATCAGTAATAATGCATAGCTGTTTTATATGAAGATGACCGTTCTGTCACATTTGATAACTTTCTGTTAATGAAGTTATTAATAACTTAATTTATTAAAGGTGACAGAATGGTAGTGTCTTTTTTTATTTTTAACACTGGATTTTAAAGGAGTTGATGTTATTAATCCTTTTCCTTCTCTAAGCATAATTCGTATCTCTTCTGCAAATTTCTGTATGGTGCATGCTTGTGGTAGACCACCGCTTTGTATGACCCAAGCAACACAGCTCTGAGCTCAGATATTTTTGGAAGCTTTTGTAGCCTTTAGGTCTCGGCCTCTGGGGAAACATTTTGGCACTTTGCACTTCTTAAAATACCTCAGTGGATATAATATCTCATCCGACTTCATTCTGGTGTCAGGAGTGCAGAACACCTCCAAAAGCCTCGAGTTTGAGGCTAAAGCAATGACAAGCTAGATTACAGCTCTTTCTCACCAAGATTTTGGTAGAATTTTAAGTCTGCATTTGCCAGTAAATAAATTTAAATGCCTGAGTAATTAATGATACACACGCATTGGCAGTGGTAGAAAATTACTTGTTAGGTGTTGAGGTAGACCAAGAGGCTGTGATCTGAAGGTGTTGATGCCGTGAGGCCTGAAGTACAGCAGTAGAAAGGTACTCCGGTTTCTGAGTGGATTGGACACCTGAAGGAGGAAAGTTCTGTCTTCTAGATATCAAGATGTGTTTTAGGATTTTTTTATCTCCAAATGGTTCTAGCCACCCATCACACATGAGAAGTCCTACATTTCAGTATTGGATAACAACCATTCTGACACAAGGTGGCCTCTTTGTGATAATTCTTGTTTCCAGACTCTTACTGCAGTGAGAGAGGTCCAGCCCTGTCACAGGACAGGATTTTGTTACTGCTGAAATCAGTTAGAGTTTGAAGAGGCAGTGCTCTTTATACTCATGCCTTTTACCTGGCCAATTTCTGGAATCACCTTTTGCAAAGGACTTGTGTTCTCAGTACTGCTTGAGCATCCTGCTTTGCACAGCTATGCTGGGGACTACAGTACATCTGCATAGGGGTGCTTGCTGCAGCTACTGTACTGTCTGGTTTGCTCTGCAAAAGCTGTGTGCTTATGCCTCAGAACATAGAAACCGGAATGGCCATCTGGTAAAAGGCAGCAATGAATGGATCATACACTTAATTGAGATTTGTTTAGGTTTTCATGTGAGCCTGCAGCGAGACAGGGCTGAATGTCATTTGGGAAATGATGCTGTGCTGTAGCTGGTGGATTTACTTGCATAAAAGACCTGGGTAAAATTACTTGGAGTTGTCTTTTTATAACCCAGTTTTCTATGGGTTCAGTCTACATGTCTGAGTCCTCTCAAACTGAGTTTTGAGTGTGCATTGCTTTTGTGAGTATGGGTCCAAGTAGCTTTTCCATAGCAACAGTGCCAGGTTACAGTGCAATTATACCTCTGGGAATGGCATAAGGCAGAAAGAAGGAGCTGGAAGGGAAGACCTAGAAGGTGGCCTGGTGTTAAGATCTCTGGACGGTACCCTGTGGTACTATTCACCCCCATCTCACTGTTCTGTGTGAAAAGTCTTCTATTTGTGAATCAAAGCATAACAAATGACTGAGGAATGACATTCCTTGTCACTTTGTTTGCTGGGATGGCTGCGGTCTGTAAATCCTATTAGAAATTTTTGCTCTTTGTGTGGCTTCTTCTTAAAGCCTGGTTTCATAGAAAACGTGTGTTTTGTTGGGCAACAGGTCAACCCTAATAAGGGCTTGGTGGTGCTTGTTTGCTGTCTGTTCAGTTGGTAAACTATGGTAATGCTTTGGTTTAGAAATCCTCAGTGTTTCCATCTTCCTGTCAGCAAAGCATACTGGTGTAGCTTGGCTGAAGATAGTTGGCTGTAGCTGGGTTGGCCCTGCTATTTTGAAGAGGTGTGACCCAGCTTTAGGTGAGGAAGTTCATGTACTGATAGCAGCGTAGCTCTGGAAGACCCCATGCTGCCATAACTAAGCACTGACTAATACATGCTGCTATGTGACAGATGTTCTCAGCTGAAAGTATATCCTGTGGAGGTGAGAGCTAGGGTAAGGATGCTCTCTGCAGCATGGACCTATCCTGCATATGAAATGCTTTTGCTTAAGTCTGAGGACCTGAAAAAGCATTTTCTGACCATCTTTGAAAAGGATGTTTGGCATCTTCAAGGTTTAGATAGTTCACTGCACTCATCTTTAAGTGAATTTTGTAGGGCCAGTGCAAAGCTGGTGTGGATACAGAGCTCGCTTTAGGGATGTGAGGTCATTGCATGGTGTCTCACCATTACCTTTTGTTGTCCTGTAATTTCTAGAGAATTTGCCTCATATTCCCTCTTGTTAGCATCTTTAAGGTTAAGTTGTTTGTCTGGCATGCTTTGGAGCTGATTTTGAAAGCTCTAGACAGAGAGAGCAGGCAGGGCCAGCTGGATCAGACTATACAGGAGAGGCCCTACCAAACTGTCAGTGTTTTGGAAGGCAAAAGCTTTCTTGTGCCAGATCTCTTAAATTTAATATATGTAATGGAGTTATGGCCTCTGCAGGAAAAATCTGCTGCCTTCGTGGCATCTGGGTGGAAAGAAACACACAGCATGTATATACCTTTCCTTGCACAATACCCTTGCATCTGTGATTACGTACATAATGTTCAAGCAAGAAAACAGGGTTCTGGTCATAGCTGACGTCTGTTAATATCTTTATGCCTTTTAAAGCTGTTATTTCCCACAGCCCCTGCTACTGTTATAGAGGAGATGATTCTCATTTACCTGCTTTACAGAAAAATAAGTAGGAGCTTGTACAAGGTCACTCCAGGGAATGGAGTGCTAAGATAAAATAAGATGCAATAGCTATGCCATGGCACGACCGGAGGTGTGTGTGTGTCTACCAATCCATCATATGGCATGTGCATGAGCAGTTCATGGAGGAGGCTTCTTGCATGACTTGAAGTTTGATGGGGGATGCTGGCTTCTTGGTCATACTACTGTGTGTGACTGTGAAGCTTTTTAAGTCACAGAGGGGAGCATCTGAATGTTTAGTCCTGCAATGCCTTCTGCAGAGGCTGTGAACTCTTGCCAAGGATTTTTTTCCTCCGCTGCCGTGCAGGGTTGTAAATAGAAGTGCTTGGTGATCATTGAGTGAACAAATCAAGTCTGTGAGCAAAGTGATTCATATATTCAAGGTTAGAGATTAGAGAGTTAGTCCTCATGGATGACCTAAGTATGGGTTTTGTTTTATTTGGATAGCCCCTCCGTCTGCTGGAAGTACAAACATGCCTGTATACACGATCTTAAAAAATTACTATGGGGGCATTTGGTGTTGACCCTTCTATTTAAGTGGCCTAGTGTTTTCCATACAAAAATTGTGACCTTTCACTAAGGAGCTCTTAAAACTTCCATTGTT
This sequence comes from Agapornis roseicollis, assembly GCA_002631895.1. Taxonomy (NCBI): domain Eukaryota; kingdom Metazoa; phylum Chordata; class Aves; order Psittaciformes; family Psittacidae; genus Agapornis; species Agapornis roseicollis. The sequence goes on from NDXB01003212.1 coordinate 285,789, forward strand.
TGCAGTAGGCTGTTGACATTTGGTAGGCCAAGCAACATCAGAGAACAAAGTGCCTTTTTATGTTCCACTAAATTAGATTCAGCTTTGAAGGAGATACAAACTGTTAAAATGGACTAGCTCTTTTTTTTTCCCTGCTTCCATTCTTTGGTAAAAGTCTGGCATGCTACCCAAGCAAAAGTGCCTCCATTGCTGGACCTGCTGTAGCCATTGCAGCAGCAGTGACAAGAGCCTTGGTGTTAGGAGCTGTCAGAGCAGCTGTGGCAATGACTGCAGCAGTCTTGAAGCGCCCAGTGCATGTCCTCCTGCCTCATAGCCATGCTGCTTTCTTCCAGGGAATTTCATAGAGCAGGAAACCCCTCCCCAGCAAACCTCAGTTCAGCAGTTAGCTCCTGTTGCCTCTGCTTCTTTTCTCCCAAGTAGGTCCTTCTCTCCTGCTTCCTCAAACACCCTCAGCTCCTAGGTGGAAAAGAGACTGGGGCCGCTTGCATGGGTGGATGTAGCCCATTGCAGTATACATCAAGCCTGTGCTTGCTGCAGCCTTAGGATTTGGTGATCTTAATTCTGTCATCTAGGAGATCGTGTACCTCCATCATCTGCAGGGCAGGGAGGCAGCCCTGCCACCTCTCATGGAGCTAGGTCAGACCATTTGTGTTCAGCATTACCGCCAGTTTTTTGTCAGCCGCAAGACATGAAATGCACAAGACAAGGATTTCCTGTTGGTGTGGGAGCCCTGTGCAATGAGCTGAGCCCAACAGGGCTGGCAGGCAGTGCTGGCAACAGTACCCGAGGATATAGGCCCAGCTGGGTGTGGAGAAAGGGGAAGATGGCATGGCATAATTGTGCACCAGAAGCTGCACAGTTTGTTCTCTTTCAGGATGGTTCTAATGAGGTAGAAAATGGTGTGGGTTTGGTTTTGCTTTGCTTTTGTTGGGGTTTTTTTGTTGTTGTTTGTTTGTTCTGTTTTGTTTGGTTGGTTTTTTGGTTTGGTTTGGTTGGTTTTTTTCTTATGGCTTTGAAGATTCTGAAAATAATTCTGGCATTTGCATTTATTGAAAGCCTGGCTTTTCAGGGTGCGTGGCAAGGCTGGGCAGCCTGCTCTTGGGCAGGGCGTGCTGCTTTCCATTCCCTTGTGCTTCCCAGAGCCTTAATGCTTGCCTGACCCTTTCAGCCACTCCAGGGCAGTCAATCATCAAAAACTTCGTATTTATTCCTTTTGTTGACCTAGTTTTCTGCAGTATTGGTGAGCTCTGTCAGTTTACCTGCAGGTGAGAATGAAAACAGGGACCAGCTTAAGGAAGCTGGTGAGACCAGACAAGGAAGGACAAGGGAGCAGGGACAGCACTGCAGCAGCCGGGAGCTGTTAAATTGGTTCAGCCCCTGTCGTGTAACGACACTGGAACAGTCTACCAAGAAAGCAATCATGACTGATTTCTTTCATGGCAGTGCCCAAGCCATATGCAACAAAGACAACAAAAAGCAATCAACAGCTAATCTCCTTTATAGAGAAGCCCACATCAAGCATGGGATAGAAATAGAAAATGCATTTTAGCTGTGATTGGCACAGCAGTGGTCAAAAGAAGATCCATCATGGATCAAGCCTAAGCTGTTGAGATGTTGAGGTTTCAAGGAAGATGCATGTTTACATTAGTGTTATTCAAACTTTGTGTAACGTAGGATATTGTGAATTCAGTTGTTCTTGGGATGAATAGAAGATCCAGTATTGTCCTTAAACAATAGAACAATAAAAACAACATCTGTGAACCAACATTTGAAAAAGAACACAACTATCTCCTTCTTAAGAATGGGAAATGGAAGCAGACACAGACTATAGCTAAAATTGTTGGAAGCATTTTGCTTGCTTACAGGCAGTTGTGGAGTGCTTGTTCAAGGGACTTAATAGCTTTTTATTGCTTTACATATTCAAAGCTTCTCCTCAGTCTCTGTGGCTCGCTGTTGTAAATGCCCCATATTTGCAGATCTGGCCACAAGTCTTTCTTCAAGCAGGGTACCCACAAAATGAGCATTGTACCTATTTGGCTCCACATGGAAATGTTAATTAAAAAAAGAAAGGCAAATACAATATTAAAAGCACCATGGCAAAGAATAGTGTCCCAGTGTGCAGAGCCTGTGTTCATCATCTTTCCTAACTGTGAAACCATCCTTTCTTCTTTTGTTGATGCTTCCTTCGTTTGCTACCACCTTTAAATCTTCTGCAAGCAGCAATATCAAACCCATGTTGAAGCTTTCATAAATGATGGGTTAGGAAAGATGCACAGATACGGCATTTGTCTGAGTGCAGTATGCATCTTTAGAGTGAAGATGACTCCATATATATTTTACTGAAAATGAGGCCTTAAACCTGTGTTTCTGGAGAGAAGACCTCCAGTTTGGAAACACAATATTGGTGATACTTTTAGCTATAGGCTACTGTTCTGAATTTGGCCAGTTCAGTAAAAATGCTTACATATATTCCAAGTAGAAGGATATGATCCATGTATGGTTCCACAGAGTGTGATAATCTCCTTTCCAGCTTGTAGGTCTTGTTTCCTGCTTCTGCTCTGTGCTGCATAGGGGGCTCTTTGGAGCCAGCCATGGGAACAGAGTAGTGGGGTCCTGCTTTCCCCAAGGTCTCCAGGCTGAGATAGATGTCAAAATCTTATCATATGTGAGAAATTTGCATAGGTTATAGACAGCCTGCTGTATGTCACAAGTTGAAATTGAATGATCCTCTTTTGAAGCGCAGACTGTTGGGAGACGGCCGTTTTCATGGTTTCTGAATTTGTCATCAATCGTTGTGAAGGCTTGGAGTTTTGGGAAATAAAGGGAAGGTGGGAGGAAAGGAGATCTAGAGTTTGGAATCTCTGAGCTTGGGTGTCTTATGTGACTTTCTCCTCCAGAGAAACAAGTTTCTTTCCATGATAGCCACTTCAGGAGGAGGATGAAATGCTGAATTGCATTTGAGAAACGTTGTTAGATGTCTGAGATGGAATCATATAACCATGTCTTAGATGAAATAGTAGAATGAGGGGAGAAAGAACTGTTTAGATTAAAAGGGAGGAAAGAAAAGCAACCTTAAATCACAAAAACGCTTCTGGAGATTGTTTTTCTTCCTGTAGACTTCTGTGAGAAAACCTGGGGTCTGTGACCAAGAGGATCCGCATGCCCTAACCTGAGAGAACTGGGTCATGTCACTGAGATTTTATGCCTTTGCCTGTATGATAGAAATGGAAATATTCTCAGCTCCCTTCTTACACTAAGCCAGCCCCCAAAAGGTAGGAAAAATGGATTGCCAAAAGTAAATCTTTTCTTTTTTCCCCTCTTGTCTCTATGCAGCAATTCGGCAAAATCCTTGATGTAGAGATAATCTTTAATGAGCGTGGCTCGAAGGTAAGTCCTGTTTTTGTACCCGCTTCTCTTGTTTTGATTGCAGAGTAAAAGGCAGTTCATTGCCTAGAGAATATCCTCTGTAGAGATCAGCAGGAATTAGTGTGATGGGGGAAGGGAAAAGCTATTTTGGGGACTGTCTCCTGTTCCCTCTGACTCCAGACTCTGAGCATGGTCATTTCTGGGCAGCGTGTACAAATGCTCCTAAACACTCCTGTCCATAATGTGGGATCAGATTCTCCAGCCTTTTGAACAAGCAGGGAGTCAGTCACTTAAGCCTTCGTGCCAACCCATTCCCATTGCACTTGCAATGGGTGCCCTGTGGGGAAGGCAGAACAAGGTAAAACAGCTTTGAGTGACAGGAGACTGTAAGAACAAAGCTTAAGGCCCTCAACTCTCAAACCGTATTTCTTTTGCTTTAAAGTACTTCTATAGAAAAATTGTCATATCTCATATGTGAAAGGATTTTATTTACTCTATTTTGCAGACGTAGTTGGCGCTTCTGAGATACTGACCTTTCATGTTTGAGATATTTGATGCTTAATACAAGCATTTTCATTCCACTTGCCCTGCCCAGTGTGGACCTCTTCCCGCTGAATTTGTGTTCACACATCGATTTTCATCTTACAGATGTGTTAAGAGGGATGCTTTGCTGAGGGTTAATGGTAATAGTTTATTTCTCTGGAGATGAGATTTCAAATGTTGCTCAGGTCAGCTGCAGAGAGAGTCAGTGATCTTTGTCCTAATTGGCAATTGGTTCTCCTCACGTAACCAGTATCACCACAATGACAAATTGATGTGATTCTCTCTCTGCCCAGGAGGTTCAGCACTGGAATAGCAGGGAGTTTTGCAGGTCAGGAGCAAGGTGCATTGCCAAAGCTCTATGGGGGAAGCTTGCACAGTGCATGTCTATACTCTGCTTGACTTAATCAATGCTAAGATTCCCATTTTCAATTAAAACAAAATTTCCCTCCTCCCCCCACACACGTGTGTGCACATGTGTGCATGCACACAAGAGATTTTGAAGTTGCAATTCATCTAAGCAGTTTTGGTTTAGAGTCTGTGTCTTTCGCTTGGATTTGAGGTTCACAGTCTTAAGGTGGCCTCTTTGCTTCAACATATAACCTGGGGGTATGTTCATGTTCAGAGCCCTCCGCAAATTTCCACCCATGTTGCCCGAGATGCATTCTGAAATTCTTCAGTGTCTATATTAGCTGGAAACCAGAAAGCGGATCTGTACAGAAAAGGGATGAGCCTTAGCCCTTTCCCCATCCTTTGTTTGTGCTTAATACCATGGTTTTGGTGGGTGTTTTTTGTTTGTGGGTTTGCTTTTTGCTTTTTTCTTTTTAATTAGACAGTTTGAACAAGTCAATGTCTGCATGGCTTAGCTAGAGAGTTCTAAGTCCCTCTGTGGATACAAATCTATAGGCTTTACCCAAACAATCAGCTATGCTGAGTTTGTAAATATTTATTCTGCTCTCCGCTGTTCTTATGATATTTATAGGCCAGAGCTATCTGTGAATTAGTCTTGATTTTAGTCATTTCTATTTGGCTTTGGGAATAGCCTCTGGCCTCTATCAAATCCCTGCTTGTTTGGATGTAATTGCAAAAGAAAGGAACAAAAATAACTGGCCTGGCAAAGTGGTGAGCTCTATCCTTCGTCGCCCACTGTCTGTGCTTTCCAGCGCAGTGTTTCCCCCTCTGCACCTGAGCTTCACTCCCTCTCTCCCATCCATACAACCCTGTATTAAAACGCCCACAGCTGCCCTTTCCCTTCTAGGCAACATTGACGTCGGAGGCTTTCTGTGAAGATGATTTATGACTTATGAAAAATACCTTGTGCAGTTGTTACAGCCCAAGGCTTCTGGTTTTCAGCTAAAACAAAAGTTACTGCTGAAGAGTTCCTTGATGAATTTTATCCTGAACCCTTAATAAATACATGAAAAAAGAAAGTGGTTCAAAGCAATGTTCTTCCAGTCCTTGACCATGCGGTTTTCTACTGCTTTTTTGTCCTCTTACAGCAGAAAGCAGTTGTAAAACTGATAGCCAGTATGAGAAATGGGCAGAATCTGAACAGAATGAGAAAGCACCCAAATAATAATTTTGTGGTGTCTTTGCATCCTTCTTTACGCAAAATAATTCCTTTTAAAAAGAATGCTTAGCATGAAAATGGGAGGCCCCAGTGTTTGAGTGGGGTGTAGCTGCACGAAGCACCTGGTATTCACATAATGATGGAAAAGCAATAGTTTGATGTGATGGTGAAGCAAAGGAAATGGATCTTTCCGGAGGCCACTCACTCACTCTTGGGTTCTTCCTCCACCTTAGGGAAATAAAATAAAAATCTGAATGCATTTTCCTGCCCTGTGGTTTCCATTCTAATCTAATGATATGAAACCTCTCTCTCTTCTTCTCCTCCTCTCTCTTGGGAATCCGAAAGCAGATGCTCCTGCTGCCTGCCTTGTGCTGTGTTCTCAATGCTCCCTTCCCTTCCCTGGGTTCCTAAGGGTTGTAGAGTTTTGTGTATTATGTTTTGTAACTATGTAAAAGGTACAGCGGTAAATCCCAAACTGCCCTGGGTTCACCCCCACCCAGTGCACAATGGGTTTGAGCAGCGCTTTGTCCCTGGCAAGCTGTGGCAGGAGAACTCTGCTGGGATCGCTCCAGTGCTGGCTGGTAGGAGGGACTGGAGGAAGTGTGTGGGTTGCATCCTTCCTTTTGAATCCACCTGAGATGAGCAGGCAGTGTTCTTTGACAGCCTGGGAGAACAATATCAAACTGGCTGCATCCTTGGGATTTCTGTGTTTTTAGGAAGTTTGTTGACCAAAGAGAGAGCAGCGTGTGTCCATCACAGCCTCCTTGCACCTCAGGTTCTTGCATTCAGCTTACGAAATATTTTATTTGTTGACTTTTTGTATTGCATCAGAGTAGGAGACAGTTAAATAATTAGTTCTGCTGATTCTCCTCTCAAAGCAGTGTAGATCCTTGTTTCCTAACTTCATTTCTGCCCAGATTCAGTTTCTTTTAGTAGGATTATGTGGTCTCTGGTAGGCATCACACTGATACTCATTTGCTACATATAAGAAACGAGATACAAACTTTAAACATCCCTTCAGTTTCATTTTGGTTTGTTCTTGTTTAATAGAATGACATCAGTCTTCCCTTGATGTGTTCAGGTTTTTTGCTTGCTTCCAGGAAACTAGCTGGTTGCTGCTTCTATCCTGTTTACCATTACATTTCTAGTTCTGACCCATATAAATGCCTTTAAATAGCATTCTGCTCATAGTTGCAGCTTACCATGCACTTCACTGAACCATGAATAAAACACCTCCAGAGGAAGTAGAGAAGAGAGGATTCCTGCTCCTTTTGTTAGTGGAGATGCATCCTCTAGATGCATATTTTGGCACTGTTGTGCTGAACTGAACAAGTGGACATATTTTCAGAATTAATGCAGTCTGCCTGTGTACCAAGTACCCTGTGGCATTCATAAAGCTGCAGGGGAAGAGAACCCAAGCTCTTTGCTCATCAGCTGTGTACCATGTGGTATGCCAAGATGTGCCCTCAATGACATTCAGAGACCAAGAGTGCGTAAGCACACAGCAAAATCTTGGCTGAATAGGGAGCAGTAGGAGTTCATGTCAGTGCAGACTGCAAGCTCGTGGTTTCAGGATAGTGTAAGTTTATACACTGCCTTCCACTTGGGAGTCCCAGATATCCCAAGTTTTTTGCTGGGGACTGCAGTGATAGAATGATAAAAGCAGTTCAGTTTAATTAAGAAATAGATCGCATAGTAGCTTACATTGTGTCTTCACAAAGAAATTGCATCTATGGGTGAGTTAAGCTCTCTAAGTAAAGAGGTACTAACTAAAATCTTGGGCACAAAGCAATGTGGAAACACTTAGAGTTTGGGGGTTTTTTACATTTGCAGTTAACTGTAGGTTGAGAGTATGAATTTGGGTTTTGATAACTGTGCCAAAAAGACTGTATGCTTGCATGTCTGTTTATTTCTTCTTTGAACGGATTAGGTGCTTTGAGTTGAGCCACAAGTTTCCACTGAGTGGAAAAGATACTACCACCCCTTGTTACATAAAATGAATTAGAGGTCTTGTTTTAATTTCAATTCTGTTTTTATAATTTTTGTCCAGATGTCAGGAGCTGAACTAGAAATACAAATAGCATTATTAACACAGAGAGGCTTAAGAAATTAAGTACCAGTGATCAGTGTTGCTGTTCTCAGGTCACCAAATCCCTTTATAATGCCACTAGCATGAAAGAGACCTGACCTGTGTCCCTTTATCCTAGCTCAGTGAAATACAGTTTTATGCCTTCAACTCTGTGATACTAAACTAACAAGTTAAATTAGTCCATACATTGAACTGTTTTATTTAAACTTGAATAATCAAGGCTGAAGTTGATGGCTTGATAGTATAAACTGATTTACTGCTCCTGTGGGAGTGCCTTCCCAGTAGTGCATGTTTACTGTGCAGGGAGTTGAATTGAGGGTGCTAAATTAGCCAAAAACTGGCACAACAATGAGAGAGAGAGAAAGGAGCTTGTCTCCTGCCAACTTAGCTAGTTGAACTCACAGACCATGCGGTAAGATCCACGACTGATGGAGGGAGGAAGAGGATCACACAGCTGGGAACAGTACAGGGCTAGGAAGCCCCTGACATGGGTTGAAGCCCCTGGCCCAAGTTGGTTGGAGCTGCTCTGAAGCCCCAAGCTCCCTCTGCTCAGCTACTGGCCAGACTCCTGCTGTTCACTCCTGGCCTCTGCCCCCATCTCAGTTTTGCAGTAGGGATTGGGAGTGCAGCAACGCAACAGGCAGAACCAGGGAAATGAGCCAGCTTAAAAGAAAAATGATCCAGCCCTGAAGGGTTTTATTTTGAAGGTACATTTTTGGGGTTTTAGCCTGATTAATCCCTGCGTCTCATTCACCAGATTGCACAGGTACTCAGATGGGTGCTTTATGTGTATGCACCTGAATGCACAGAGGCAAGGGAGGAGCTATAAGAGCTGCTGAATGGTGGCAGCTTGGTGTATGCCTATTCCCTCACCAATTTGAAGTGTTCATTTGTGTGTAACTTCAGTAATGTGCTTCTGAATTTTGTGCAGTGTTTCTGTCCGTGCATTCAGTCCTGCTCATCTCAGGTGGATTATAGCTGACACCCTCCTACTCTTTGCACATGCCTTGGAAACGGATAGCCTAAACTGCTGTCTCCTTGGCTGTTTTTTCAGGCTCCTAAAAGCGGGTTTTCTCTCCTTATTTCCATTATAAACAAACAAACAAACTCAAAAAAAAAAACCCAAAACAAAAAAGAAACAACTTGGTTAAAACCAAGCACAGCAGCAGATAATGGCAAGGCCGGTTGCTGGCTGTGTGCTCCAGTGGTACAAGGCAAAGACGCTGCTGCTGAGGTGACTGGTCTAAACTCTGTGACAAAAGAAGGGTTAACAATGCATGGATTTCAAGGGGCTCTATTTAGTTTTCTTTGATTTTATTTTCTTTTTTTTTTATTTTATTTTACTTTATTTTCTTTTTTTTGTTGTTGTTTTGTTGTTTTTTTTTCTGTTTAATTTCTGTGTTCTGGCCACACCCAGGAGAACCGTCTGCTTTTGATTTCTCCCTTTACGGTTACATGGTAAATTTTCTTTCTCATTCTTCAGAGATGGAAACATTCAAATACTATATATATACATATATATATACACACATTTATTATTTTATTTTCACTGCTCATCATGTTGCTTGTTATTTATTGCAGAATCTGAGGCCAGACTAAAAGGGTGGCAGTTACTCGGTCTCTTCAGGCCCTTTGAATAAACCTGTGGGTAAAAAGGGGTTAGTCTGGCATTGCAAATTACTCACCAGTCCTAAAAAACGTTTGCGGGGGTTATTTAGTACTTTATGGGTATGCTGAGGTTTAAACTTATTTTCTGCTTGGCAGAAGTTCCTGGCAATTGCTGGTGGAGAGGAATTGTTGAGAATTTCACCCTTGTTACTGTAACAGCATTATTAAACCAACCTAGTTGTATAATCTAAATTATAGAAACCTTAAGTGTGGTGTTTTTTTTTTACCCAGGACTGTATCTTCCCTTCCTCTGGCTCCATACCTACTAATTATGGAGCAAACCAGTACCTGCTCTAAAGCTAAGCAAGTAAAATACTGGACCTCGGCCACCTCTTTTTTGTTTTCTTTCTTTTTTTCAAGGGCAAGACAACCTTGGGAGGAGAAACAGAGAATTGTTTGTTGCATATGTATTTAGGTACAAATTAATCCCTATTCTTTACAGGTCATCTGTGAGAAGGAATTAAAACTATATGTATGTGCTATTTTTCTCTCCCACATCAAACATGTATATATATAATTGCTAGGTTTTAAACTTAGAAATAACAAAAATGTCACCTTTTATGGCTCACCTTTTATCCTGATGAACATTTTTGAATGTTTTAAGAGATGCATTGAGATGACAAACTGAGGAGGCACAAATACTGACTGCCATAGTCAATCATGTAAAGCATTAATTCAGCATTGACATTAAGTGGTTCTCAACAAAGAGAATTGCACAAGCTAAGGACTGATCTGTCAATAAAACTAAAATTGTGGGTAATCAGTGACATTGTTCAGAATTGGATTAATTCTGTTTTAATTCACATTGTTAATTATTTTCACATGTGGATTTATCCTACCTTGAGTTAATTTATTAAAAACATTGAAAACTCCTATTCCATTTAAAGATATCTAATGATAATGTGATTTTAAAATCCTGTACAGACTTCCCTAATTGCAAACAAATAGGAATTCAAATACTCTTGCTTTGGTTCTGGCCTGGGCAGATTGATGTCTAAAAAATTACCTTCCCTGTGCTCTCTAGATTTCAGTTCACATCATCACCAAAGACATAAATTTCATTCAGTCTCCACAGGCTTGCCTAGAACAAACAGAAATTTTAATGTAAAAAGAGGGAAATAGAGATTCCTGTCGCAGTCTTCACCTCCCCTCCTCCCCTAGCCTTTTAAAGATGCTTTTTCTCCATTATATAGAACCAGAGGGAAAGGTGTTGCTCTATTTCTCAGTCTTGCCTTTCTCTGTAGGGTTTCTTTGAAGCAGACACGATACCTTATCCCTACATAATCAGCTTTGGTATTACACCCTCGGCACCTGCCCTGGTTCACTGCAGCATATTTGAGAGTTATATGAGGTTAGGCTGTTTTATTAGCCCCTATCTTTTGTAGCTCCAATTTTAATCATTTAAACAGGAAAAAAAAAAAAAAGAAAAAAGAAAAAATGCTGTTCTGAAAAAGGCATCAGTTTTTTTATTTAGATAGCTTTTTATTTATGGCTGGAGAAATGAAATTATCTGAAGCTCTGAATTATTGGTGGAGCCCAAAAGACCGCTTTTGTTGATCTCAACATTGCAGTACTTGGCTAAGTTCTTTTATTATTGCTGTTCAGGGTGGGGGGGAAGAAAGACCCTTGCATTTTACAAATGTGTAACAGTTTTGTGCTGGAAACCTAGCTGTGGATGAGAAAGGCCAGCATGTGGAAATGGCTTGGGCTTTGTACGATCAGTATTGTAAAGACCTTTAAAAAGCACTTGAAGAATGATGGCTTGCATGTGTCTTGTTGCCAGCAGTGCTTAGAAATCAAGACGGGGCGGGGGGAGGGGGATCTAGTCCCTCCATGTCAACCCCAGGATGCATGGAGTTGGCTGTGAGGCTGGCATGCCATTGCCCTGACAAGGCATAGCTGTAGATCACTTACATCACCTCCCTCTCCAGTTATTATCAGGAGTTTCCATTGCATCACATGCAAGCTTTGTTCTTCCTGCTCCTGAGGGCCTTGGATCCAGCAGAGATTACTCTCCATACATGAAACCCCTATTTGCTTTTTACCAAGCCACAGGAGTCAGTTACTCCTGTGCTTAAGATACCTTAAAAGCAGAATGCAACAAAGATTTTTGTTTGGCCCTGCTGTCTGTAACAGCAAGAAGAATATCTCATCACAGTTGCCTGTAGTAACACACCATTTTTTCCTTGTTAAATTCCTAATTGGCTCAGTCATGTTGCCTCTGTTTTAATGTCAGTGCACCCATCTCCGTGGAAAGAAGCATGAGCTCTTACTCTGCCCTGTTACACGACTGCATGAGTTGGCAGCAGCCTGAGCATGTAGGACAGGCATGTTGCATGTGCCTTCATGGATACGGTAAACCTAAATGCATCTAACTAAAGGGACATTTTAGTGGTCCTTGAGCCTTTGTGCTTGCTGCAAGCAGGGCACATCAACATCAATTCGTCTCCAATTTCATGTTCTAACTCGGCAGAGATTTGCTGCTATCCACAGCACAGAGGTTCCCATCTCAGAACAAAGCTTAAGTAAGATGGGTAGCAGGGTGGGAGGAAGGTAGCAGTGGGTCAGCAGTGTCAGACCAAACCTTCCTTTCCTGATTAATTGGTACTTAGGTGTTTGGATTTGCACTCAAGTCCAACACATTATATACATAGATAGGAAAAATTTGAAACTCTAAATCTTTACATTAAGTAATGTTTATTTGATGGTGCCACCTAGAAACCCTGCTCACTTCCAGGGCCCCATAAGATATTAGGCAAGTAGGAGTAGACAGGAGCTGTGCCCCGAAGAGCTTACAAGGGATGCTTTACAAACAACCTTTCCTCTCAGCAATTTTCTAAGGTAGGTAATTATTATTGTCTCCATTTTACAGGTGGGAAAAGCAAGGTTCAGTGTTTGATCTATCCAAAGCTTCGCAGAATTCCTGGTGCCAGGCGTGAGCTCAGATCACTGCTCGCTCTCATAGCAGTTTCTCAAGAGAACAAAGTGCTGCTCAGTGTTGATGTCCTGTACTGTGTCTGGGGAGGGCGGTGGGTCCTCCAAAGCATGTGTGTTAATGAGCAGAAGGGAGAGAAGCCCAGCTTGGGCTAGACCAGCTTGCCTATATCAGAGCTAAGGTTTAGTGTTTTTAAACAACCAAAACAAGCCAAAACATTTTCTCGAGTAACTTTGTACTTCTTTTTTGGTCTGGCCTCAATTGCTTTTATGTTTTCTTTCTTTATTTTTTTTTATTATTATTCTTACTATGATTACAGTTCCTTTATTTTATCGAATTTAATTTCTTTCATTTATGAAACATGCATGAACCAACAATGTGACTCTAGGAGGTTATTGCTGAGTTGTGCTGATGTTGATTTCATACTGTGATATTTTTTCTCTATTTACCTAGAGATCAGTATTTCAATATATAACGATGTGCATGTTTTCCCCCCTTCTCCCGCTGCATGCAGGGATTCGGGTTCGTAACTTTCGAGAATAGTGCTGATGCAGACAGGGCCAGGGAGAAATTACACGGCACCGTGGTAGAGGGCCGTAAAATCGAGGTGCATGTCTTCAGTAATTCAATTTCTTCTTTATATTTATTCTTTTGATTTCTTTTTGTGTCTTGCCTCACTTATTTCACATTTGGATCCCAGTCTTGTGTGTGCGTGTGTGTTTGTGTCCGTGTCCTTCACCTCCCTGCACTGAAATGTATAAAAGTTTACACCCGTTACAGAATATTTTTATTGTTCTTTTTGGTATTTTTTTCTTTTCTTTCTTCTTTTATTCAGTTTTGTTGTTGGTTTTTTTCCTACCCACTCCAAATTTTTGCCCTTCTGCTGTCTTGATTTTTCCTTTGCTTCAGTTTGCGAGGCTCCAATTTCCTGTTACCAGGCCTGAACAAAACTAACTGAAAGAGTACTGTCTGACTTCTAACTCTGTGTCCAAAAAAGAAAGCAGGGGGCCAGCCAGTATCCTCTCTTTCCTCCGAGGCCAGTTCTCCTCCACTTAAGTGTGAGATGATGCCCATGGTGGGAGGGAAGGGGAGACACAGGGCAGAAGCCCTGAGTGGATCATGCTATGCACATACTGCTGTTTTCTTGACCTGCTGCTGTCAAGAGTTGGCTCGGTGAAGGCTAATCCTTAAAGTTTATAGCTCTCACTGCAGGGGAGTGAAGGGTTAATGTTGGCTGGCCAACATGGCCACATATTGGGCATGCCTGGTGTTGACCTCTTTGGTGTTCCACTGTGTTGAAGGCTAACTGGCGTCTTCCCTTTCTCCCTCTTTCTTTAAAAAAAAAAAATAAAATAAAAACAAATATTAAAACAAAAAAAAAGCCACCGTTTTTGAGTAAGATGTCTAATTTTTTTGCCTTTTTTTTTTTTTTTCTTTTTTTTCCTTTTTAATTTTTTCTTAAAATTATAAAAAAAAAAAATAAAATAAAAACAAATATTAAAACAAAAAAAAAAGCCACCGTTTTTGAGTAAGATGTCTGCATATTTTGCCTTTTTTTGTTTTGTTTTTTTTATTTCCCTTTTCGATGGTTTAGCGTTTAGGGCCCTTCACTTGACTCACTCTTTCCATGGTAACTATACACAATGCTGGCGATGGTACGAGTTGGCGGTAAGTGAAACAAAAGCGCTAGAGAAGAAGCTTTTTTTTTTTTTTTTTTTTTTTTCCTTTTTAATTTTTT
>NDXB01003212.1:299794-311014 GCA_002631895.1 Agapornis roseicollis
TTTTTTTTCCTTTTTAATTTTTTCTTAAAATTATAAAAAAAAAAAACAAACAAAATTAAATAAGAAAGAAAAAAATCCATCTGCCATCTCACATTAACACTACGAAATGTGATTTGACTTGTTGTCCCCACCCGCCTCCTTCCCCTTTCTCCCCCTTTTATTTTCAATGCTGTTGAGTAATGCCGCCTGGACTTTGGATGTACATATTGTTTTGTAGCAGTCTGAGCTGTTTGATTACTGACTTCATGGTGATTTCCCCTTGCACATCTTACTCAGAGTTACTGAACTCCAGTTTGGCTGGTTTTTATTAATGCACCCATTTCCTCTTCTCTCCCCTGCCCTTTTTCCTGCTGCTCTCTTTCTGAGACCTGTTTGTAGCTGTTACTGTTCATTTTCTCTCTTTTTCTTTCTCTCCTTCTCCCCCCTCTCCCCCCTCCCCCCCAATTTATTTCTTTCCTTGGTTAAATGCAGCTGTTGGTCTCTTTGCTGACTGGTGGTTTCTGATCGGTTCTGGCAATTTTTCCTTTAAGTGCTTGTGTTGCACTTTGCTGTAGCAGCTGATTTCAGGCACTCGCTCCATCTTAATGATTGTCTGTGAGACCCTATCTCCCCCCTCCTTCCCTCCCCACCCTCTGAATCAATTGTGGTTTGTTTTGTTTTTTTTTTCTTTCTTTTATCTGTGTGTGTTTAACTGCATGCTCTCAGTCTCATCATTGTTGTTTCCCATTCTTTCTTTTTAAATGTAATGTTTCTATTGTTTGGGGGCTGAAATGAGAGTAAAATGTAGCTCCGGACTCCCCACCCAGCATATGCTCACCATCCATAAGTCTCAAGGGCCCAAGGCAGCTTTTGTTTCTGTATCCCTTTTTATTCTTTCTTCACGATGGCCTCAATTCCCATTTAACATGGGTTTTGATAAATTACCAATGTTGTAGAAGGGCTTCACCCTCCTTGCAAGAACTTTGAGGCTGTCTGACACGGGGCTGCAGTAACTTGGCTTCCAAACTGGTCCATCTTTTCTTTATCAGCACCATCTCTGTGGTAACACCTCACTTGCTTGAGCAATCAAACTGCTTGGAACTATGCAGAGCTCTGTAAAGAGGGTGAAGGGCACAATAAAACCAAAAAAGACGCAGGTCTGCTGCTATGTATTTCTTCCTTTGTTCCATGAGATTTGTGACAAGAAAAAATAATCTGGGAAAAGACTGGAAAATGAGAAGGAGGAAATCAATGAACACAGGCCATCCAAACAGTTGCTGGCATTCCAGAAATCTCCTCAAGCCTTGGGAGGTCAAATCTAAAGCTGATGGACTCCAGGCTACTTTCTTCTATCTAAAGAGCATGTGGGACAGCAACCTGACCCAGTCTGAATGGTGAGCTTGAGAAACAGTTCAGCTAGTGCACCACCTGGTTCAGTTCCCCTGCCCTGGGCTGCAGAGATTATTGCTGCCTCTTGAACAGAACCTGGACAAAACCTCCGAAGTTTTACCCTTTCTATCAATGAGCTGAAGAAAACCATGTACCAAGGGGTGGCAGGGTGATGGAGAATCTGCACTTTACTCTCACTGGCCTTGTGTTTAATGCATAATTTTGAAGTGCCATGTTTAGCTGTAACTTTTATAATTAAATGGCAACTATTAAAAGTAATTTAAAGATTGCATTTTTTCTAAAATTAGTTGTTTGGGGTTTTTTGTTTTTTGGTTTTTTTTTTTGCTCAGAGAAATACAGTGTGTGTGTGTGTGTGGTATCTGGAGAGTTTTCCATCATTTTCCCTAATGCCCTATGCTTCCTTCCCTCTCCCCCCCCCTCCCCTTTCTTACTTTTAGGTTAACAACGCCACTGCACGAGTGATGACCAATAAGAAGATGGTCACACCATATGCAAATGGTAAGAGAAGCTGTTTGTCCTAATGATGAACTGAAAGGTTGGAAAAAAGACAAAGGGAAAAGTCATGACCTCTCCTCAGGACCAAAAGAAACCCACAAACCCCCACAAATCCTAATTTCTAGCATTATTCTTCAGTGTAAGCCTTAAGCATTTATGTAGAAGTACCATTTTATAGATGGAGAAGTGGGGACACAGAGCAGTAGTGACTCACCCAACATGGCCAAGCTGGGTAAAGGAGCCAAACACCAATGGGTTGTCTACCACTGCTGCAGGCTGATGCTGTACACTGGTATGTGCAGTACTCCTGAGTCTCCTTGCCATCACATTGATACCTATATATGAATGCAGAAGCATAACTAAGATACATACCTACATGTATCTCGGTTTAGGTTCTAGATGTAAAAGTACGGCTGCACCCAGGCAGCCGGGAAAATGGAGGCATTGCGCTGCTTTGTTCGCTCCCGTTTGTCACACACTCTGCCTGTGTTCAGCCATTTTCCAGTGGACCTGAACAGAGAAAGACCAAGTTGCTTGGGTAGTGAAGAGTCCTGTTTCATCAGGATATCTTGATGGTTCTGTCTGTGTAGTAATTTTATTGCATAAGCAGATATAGCATAAAAAGTTATTCTCCCAACAGAACATGGATGTTGTCTTGATGGAGATTTTGAATCTTAAGTCTTTGTCCTGAAACAGGCAGAAAAGTTCTTTTTGGTCTGAAAATGTCCTCAAATGGCTTAAACAAGGCAGAAAGCTGCATATAGGTAGTTGCTGGTGGAGGTTCTGATTACAACATAAGACTCTGAAGTTGGAGGGTATTAGTTTTATTTGTGGCTCTGCTACTGACTTGTGTGGCTCTTAGCAGATAAATCTTATTTTGGTTACAGAAGTGGGGGAACAGGGCCAGGCAGGAAGTCTGGGATTCTGAGTCTCAGTGTCTGAAAGGAACCAGGAAATTTTATAGTAAAAAAGCTAGTCAGCCATTTTATGTTGCCCTGAAAATACATATGACTGGTAAAATAACTTGGCTTACTTGTGAAACCCTGATAATCGGCAGGAATATTTTGCTTTTGCAACCAGCAGTTTAAAGCCAGCTTTAAAGTTATTAGTATTCCGTATTAGAGAAGGGTTAAGGCATACTGACGAGTGGTTGCGCTTCTGTTATTAAACATGAGGGTAGATCCCAGTCTTTTCATTGCCACTACTCATCTGAGTATTTTGCCATCGAGCCAGGAGATGGAGGGGTAGTGTTGATGGGCTTCAGTTAGCAATGTTGTTCCTATGGTTTGTAGGCTGGTTAGAGGTGTGTTTAAGTGCAGTAAGTGCGACAGGATTCAGAGACAGAGGAAGGGCATGGATTTATTTAAATAAAAATACCTGTATGATTGGTAGCTGAACAACTGAGGTCTTTTCTGAAAGGAATGCTTTGTGGAAGCAGATCATGTTGTTGGATTTACATCCCTTCTCTCCCCCAGTAGAAAGGTGGTACCAGCAGGACAGATAGCTTTCCACAGCTGATTGGAAATGTATTCCTCCTTATGCCCCAGTGATGACTTCTTTAAGAACTATTCTCTTGTAGGTTTTATGTTGATGACTTGCAGTTCTTGCCAGTTACCCAGATAATACTAGAATCAATTCTCTGGGAAGGCTTTCACCTGAAAAAGCAGCATAAAGAAGACAGGAAATGCTAAAATAAGAGACAGGAGGAAATGTTAGATGAATAGACTGAATTGCTTTTCTGCACAGTAGTCACGTAATTGAGTTAATGAGGAAATTCAGACTGTGTTGGTTTTTAGCAGGTCTCTAGCAAATTAAGGCAGAAGGGTGTTTTGAGAATTTCAGGCTGTAACTTGACTTGCCCAGGATGACAGTCTGGACTGGTGGCTTTAGAGAGGCTTTGGACTCACAGTGTTGCCTGGTGGAAGCAGAGAGGAGCTGGCAGCAAGGTTCATGCAGGGAACGCAGGGTCGCATGGTGCTCATGGCAAATATGCATATAAGGTAGTTGGCATTCCCTCAGCGGAGCCTCTGCTGTGCTGTGGATCAGCTGATGTTTTGCTGTTCCCTCCGATACAGCGACCTGTACCTAGAACTTGACATTAGAAAAAGGCAGTTGGCCTCCATCTACACCAAGGGGGATTGAGGCAAAGCAGAAATTGGAAAGAGCTGTGCATGTGAAGCTGGGGCGCATGCAAGAGACCGTTCCCCCTACCCACGCTGCCCGCTCCTTCTCTTGGTGTAGATTTTGGCATTCACTGCAGTCTTTGTTGTTTCAGGTTGGAAGTTGAGTCCTGTGGTTGGAGCGGTGTACGGCCCTGAGTTATATGCAGGTAGAGCTTAAGTAGATGCTTCCACTTCTGCCATTTAACTGCAGTGGTGTTTGCTTATGTTCTCAAGCTGCTGTTTCTTTATAACCTTTTTTACGTTTTGTTGTTGTTTCTTTTTTTTGTTTTGTTTTGTTTCTTTTTTTTTTTATTCTTTTTAAAATCAAATCAGCGTCCAGCTTTCAAGCAGATGTCTCGCTGGGCAATGACGCCGCAGTGCCCCTGTCAGGAAGGGGGGGTATTAACACTTACATTCCTTTAATCAGTAAGTAGCCCCCATTGGAACCTGTTTTGTTACTGTGCTTTGAGTTAACAATGACCTGTTACCCTTCTTTTCTCCAGTCTGTATAATATATACTTGAAAGGATGGGTCACCCTGGGAATGGGTTTACCATGAACCAGAGTATACTGTGCTGTGTAACTTGTTCATCTGCAGTGTGTTTCTTTACTGGCGAATGGGTCTCTCTGAGTGATGAGGAGGCTGCAGAACAAGGGGAAAATATGTGTGAGGAATCGGCCATTCCCTTCCTCCCCTCCCCCTTTTTGAATTCAGAGAAACCAAACAGACAAAATCCCTAAAGTACATATTATACAAGCTGCTAAATCGCGAGTCTGCAGGGCCCCTCGTGGCATGCACCTGGGCACACGTTGGGTTGGGTTTGCGTCCTGAGACTCCTTCCCTCTTGGTATCTGTTTGTTACGTGTTTGCAGATGCCTCTGAGGTTTTACATCATTCTGTCACAAGCCAGTTTACTCCAGTGTAAAGCGTAATAAAACAGAGCCAGTTACTGGTCATGCTTGTTAGATGAAGGTGAGCTCTCAGTAAACTGGCACTTTTTGGGGAAATTGCTGCTGCTGTTATATGGGCTATCTTGTCTTTCAGGCTTTAAAATGAACATACAGAGGATTGGGTGGCAAAGAGTGGGAGGGGAAAGGAGGGAAGAGACTGATGTAAGTTGGTTGACTTTAAGGGCCTCTTGACAAATTACTTTAAAAGAGCCTCTGCAGTTTTGGAAGAGCCGCCTGCTATATTGATAGTAACTCTGCGCTTCTCAGACTCTAACCAGACTGCATGGCGGTGTCAGAAGGTGGGGGGATTCGTACCCTGTTTGTGGTGGGTGAGGCATGCCAAAGCATTAACCTCTTGCATGCCAAACCTCTCTGCAACCCCTCTTCCCCCAAAGGCCATGGTGTAGCAGGAAGTATGTGTCGGATGCTTGCTGGGTTATAAGCATGCCCCCTCTGCAGGACTGATGCAAAATGTCCCACCGCTGTGGAGCTATTGTGTCACTTTGTTTAAAGCAGACGGTTGTCCTCTGGGAGGGAGCTCGGATCCTTTTCACCTCCACCTTGTCTGTCTTTACAGTTCCAGGCTTCCCCTATCCAACTGCAGCCACCACAGCAGCCGCGTTTCGGGGAGCCCACCTGAGGGGCCGAGGAAGGACAGTGTATGGGGCAGTCCGGGCAGTACCTCCCACAGCCATCCCTGCCTACCCAGGGTAAGCACTAGTCACAAGAGCAGAGTGCTCTGCACAACCGTGTCAAATAGCTAATCGGTTTAACCATAAAATAACTAAAATTGTCTGGATGGTGAGAGTCAGGATATTACTAGTGCCAGAGCATTCTGCATATGATGGCATCCACTGGGGTCAAATCTAAATTTATCTCTGTTAAGTTCATGGCTGAAACAATTTTCAGTACTTGCAACAGCTTAAAGTGCTGATGGATTCCTTCTCATAATTCCTCAATTTTTCTGTGTGGTATTCGTCATCCATTGACCCAGTATGTTATAGTGCTGCTGAGAAGAACACAAAGTGAGAAGGTCTAAAACTTCTGAAAAGGTTCTGCTCTTTGCACTCCATTTTCATTTTCATATCCAGGAATGAGGAATATTATCCATTACCCTCATGCCTCACCATCTGGCAGTAGGACACAGAAGAGCCAGTTACCCACAATGGATTTGCTTTCTTTGTTGGAGACGGTTTAAAAAGGTTTAAAACAAAGATTAATCAAGTCCATTAATTTAAACCTGGGAGTTCTGGGGATACAGGGAGAACGAAAGTGCAGCGTTCTTCTGACTGTTGTTTGAAGCAATGGTGGATGTGTGGCCTTAGATTCTTTGCCCTCTGACTTTTCAGTAGTAATGCAGTGGAACAGATGCTGTTACAAAAGAGTATTCTGCTGTTTAAAAGCAAGGAAACTAGGTTTGTGTATGAGTTTTGGTGTGGGTTTCTGTTTTAAGTGTGATGTAACAACAGATAAATCAGCAAATCCCTTTCAAA
This sequence comes from Agapornis roseicollis, assembly GCA_002631895.1. Taxonomy (NCBI): domain Eukaryota; kingdom Metazoa; phylum Chordata; class Aves; order Psittaciformes; family Psittacidae; genus Agapornis; species Agapornis roseicollis. The sequence continues at coordinate 306,284 of NDXB01003212.1, forward strand.
CTCTCTTATTTTGTTTCTGATTTTGAGGATGCTTTATTCGTATTGCCTGTCTCTGGGATTTTACTTGCCGTATTTTCCAGGCAACATTCTCAGAAGGAATAGGAGTAGGAATGAATCCTTCAACACAAAGAAATGGACTGGCCCTTTTTTCCTTTAGACTAGCCCCAAAGGGAAGAAAATAAATTGCAAACCTCTTATTAAAAAGGGAGGTGGAATTCATACACATCAGTGCAAGGAGGTGGCCTCATATATGCTGGATAGGCTTGCAGAACCTTCTCTAGCAGATTAAATGGTGAGAGCTACAGTTGGCCCTTCTTTTTCAGCGTCCACTCTCATATTTAAAGTAGAGCTCAAGGAGGCAAGCTGCAGCGGTCATGTACCTGCCTAGCTTTGCTCTCCAGCAAATCTGGCAATGTTTGTTTAATTCACTAGAAGACTTTAAATAGAAGCTCTTGTCTGAACACGTTGGCTTTCTGAACAGGGTGTTTCTTCTGGGTTTTCAGACCCACCTCTCTTTGCCACCGCTCCTAGGTCATGCTCTATGTCTTCTAACCGTAGCCTCTGACCTGCGGCTTGTCTGTTGCTATAAACATGACCCAGTCAGTTGTTATTTGGAAGTGCTTCACAGTGAAACAGAGATGCAAAGCTGAGCTATGTGCTGCCGTCCAGCAGAATACAAAATAGTTGCACTGGAGAGGGAGGATGTGCTCTTCGTCCCTCGCAGTAACAGCTGGAGCATTCCTAGCAAGAGACTGTCAGGAGTGGCACACTGGGAGGGACTCTGTGCTGTCCAGCCTGAGTCCCGTATAAAAGGTTTATTTTTGTTTGGAATATGAGCCAGACTCCAGTGATTATCCCTTCCAAATACTGTCTCATGACTGCATTTACTTAAGTTATGTTGAGTTTGTCTGACCCTGCTGACTGATTTCACATCTTGGTGGGCAGCGTGTTCTCTAGTAAGCATTTACAGGGCAGTAGTAAACAAGACAGGTGCACAAATGGCCCAGAACTGTCCCTAGTTCCAAGCACTGGGATGTAATTAACTAATTCTCAAGCTTGTTGTCATCATAGTCTGAATCTCTATCAGATATTTTGTTGAAGGAATTCGATTCCTTGTGGAATTATGCAAAATGTGCTCTTCAGTTCCACGTTGCAGTAACCTGTAGGACAGCTGCTGCTCTGTGTGGGTTCTGCTGACCTCCAGGGAGTTAGGGGCAGGCACACATTCCTGACACTTTACCCTGCATCAGTTGCTTTTTTCCCGGCCAGTGGAAAGACAATGCCATAAGATCAGTCAACGACAGGAGTTAAGATGTAGTGAGGTCAGGATGTAGTGAGTCATTTGGAAAACGACAGTAAAGTAAGCTGCAGGTTAACTCTAACCTGGTAGGAGGAACTGGTTTTCACAAACCCCAGCGGTGTTTAAGTTACAAAACTTAAAAGCTATCACTGCATTTGAGAGCTTAACAGAATTTAAAAAATACAGAATGTAGATTAATAAAAGCTCATTGAATTGCCATACTGGATCAGACCTGAGAGTCATTCAGGTTAGGGTAAGTTTTGACAGTGTCTAGTGCTAGGTACCCCAGAGGAAGGTGCAGGAAATGATGTCATTCTTAATAGTTTTACCATTTATTTCAAGAACTCAAACTAAGGTTTAATAATGCATGTGTGGAATGTACATACTTACGTATGGACATGGCTGTTTACCCAGGGAAGGCTATTCATAACTTAAAAAGCAATTGATCGGACTGTTGGAGACGATGTTAGATAGTCACCTGGCTCTGACCTCAGAATACAAATGCAACCTTCAATTTGCTACAGAGGCAGCATTCAGTAGATGTAAGGAGACATTATAACCTCTGATATATACCATGAGTAAAACCTTTACTGGAATATTGCCCTCATTTGTAGCAGCCATGCTTTCTAAACAAGGATGCTGACGTATTACACATGAGAGCAAAAGCTGTAAGAATTCAGTCAGTCTGGAAAAAAACCCTCGCCTACTATAAAACTCTAAAACTAAATAACATTGATAATTTTTATTTCTCAAACTATAGGTTAGGCGTTGACTTGTTCATGGTCATTAAGTATCTATATGAAGAGTAGGCTTGCCATAGTAAAGAACATTTTAGTCTTGGAGTGTAAATATGTAGAGGATTCACTGACTTGAAGTTAAAAGTAGATAAAAATCAGATTAGCTATAAGGCAATAGGGAGCTTTGTGGGTTTGGAGTGGTTTTCTGTTCCTTTTACAGCACAGTCAATTGTTGTTATACCTAAGTGATATGGCTGCTTTACAAACAGCATATTTCTTTTTCTCATGGGTGTGTTTTAGCTCGGCCAGTGGGCTTTCTGCAGATGCCACTGAGATTCGATAAGCTGCTGGGCTTCTTCATGCTTCTGGTCAGTCTACATAACCAGAATGGTCTCTGTGGTTCTCAAATTAAGGAATTCTCTCAGTTTTTGCTAGCATTAAGAATCACAGATACAGATATTCTGACATATAAATAAACCTTACTAAATTTCAGCTGTGGCAGTCAAGTCCTAACTGAAGGAGAGATGGAGGATGCACGTCTGCTTGGTGGTTTGAACCCAGGAAGTCTTACCTGTTACTAGTGTTCCGCGCAGTTTTCTCTGGAGAACTGATGCTAGCATCTCTTGTTGACAGTATTCTAAGTTACAGGAATAGTGGCCTGATCCAATGTGGTAATGCTTATATTCATCCAACTGATTGTGTTCAGAATAACTGTTAAAACTGCTAACCTGTTCATAAACCAACAGTCACTTCCTCTGTCATGCGTTTGCCTTTCCTGCAGGAGCAGGTGGAGTATCACTGCTAAAACACTCCTGGTCCTAGATAGAGAACCCAGCAATGTAAGTCACTGCCCCAGGAGCCAAATTCTTTGTTATGTGGTTGTAAAAACTTAGCTTCAACAAACATGATCTTATGGCCTGCTTCTCCCTGCTGAAGTGGCTCCCCTCTTCCTCTAACAAGGGTCTCTATCTTCACACCTGCTCCCAGCGCTCTTGGAGACCATAGTAACTTTGTCCATTGGGAATGGATTGTACTTTTCCTGGGGAAGACAGCAAGACTAAATTATTCAAGCAGTAGCTAACACTGCAACAGATTTTCTTTTAATTTTATTTTACTTTTTAGTAATAGCATGCAGAATTTTGGCAAGATCTGCTGGGCTTTTTTTGTGTGTGCGTGCTTACAATAGGTGGGTGTCTGAGGGTGGCAGGCTCTTGGCAGCTTTTCACACTCCATCTGATGAGTCAAAAATGATAATCAAAAGAAAAGGTAGTTTTCCATACCTTCTTTTTCCTTAACGCTACTGGTAAGTCATGCACATCAGATCCATGAACATCACAGATGGTGGGGCTAATGCTTTCTAAAGCCTTGAGCAAGTTTGTGCGGCGCTATTCAGAGGACAAAGCAGGAGGAAATTCCTTAGTATGAAGCACATGCTGAAAAGCACATGGGTGGGGGGCATCCCCTCTCTTCCTTCCTCATCCTTCCCCGACCCCTGTCCCCAAAGTGAGCTGCATAGTCTTACGCTAGCGAATGCTCTGGTAAGAGTGGCTCTTTGGGAACCCCAGGCTCTGGTTTAACCGTCTTCCTGCTTGAAGTTCTGAGAGAAAGAAAACTATGGCTTAAAGCAGAAAAAGCACTATCCCATGGAAACCCTTCCAGTTGCTCCTCTCTGCTATGGAATAGGTCGTTACTACCAGGGATTCCCACTGCACCTTTCAATTCTTGGACCTTGGACCAGTCACCTAACCTTTTTAGCTCATTATCTCTGCTTGTGAAAGCAATGCATTGTGGGTATTTTTGGTTTTTTCTTTTTAATTACATTTCTCTGTGTTTACTTTGATCAGAATTGATTGACTTGTTTTCCTGAGGTGTTGCATCGGTTCTTTAAGATGCTCAATAATAATACTTTGCATGCTTGTGTGATCAGCCAGATCTTATCGCATGTCTAATGTGCAGGGTAAAAGCAGGTGATGTATGGATGTCAGAAACAAAAGTCATGCAGCCCCATGGAGCTCGAAATACATAATCATACACAACTCTCTGAAGCGTGCTTCTGACATAGGAGACTCCAGCCCCTGTGGGAAGCCTTCTGAGGGTCTCCTTGATTTCACAAGCCCATTTCATGAAGCCAATATTTCCGTGTATTTAGGGGGTAATTAAAATCATTCCAGGAGAATAAGCAGAGCGGAGGTTTCTAAACCCTTGTTTCTCTTCTTCAGGACATCAGATCTTTTTGAGGCTATTTTTACCATACAAGATGGTGGTTCCCCTCCCTCTCTCCTTCGCATACTGTCTCTCCCTCTGCCCACCCCTTCCCCCTTTGCATGCCATGGAAGATGACTTGGAGCCGTCTACGTGCGTGCGCACACACATTCTCTCGCTGATTTGCTCCTGCCAAAAGCCTAGGTTGTGGATTCATACATCACCTGCCTGTGTAAAACGCATGTGCATGCTGCCGTCCTCAATAACCGGAATGTGTTTTCTGTTCTTTTGTTTTTTGTTTTTTGTTTTTTTGTTTTTGTGTGGATTTTCTGCAGTGTGGTTTACCAGGACGGATTTTACGGTGCTGACCTCTATGTAAGTACACACACCGGAGCCTTCTTGTCCCCAACCCCTGACAAGCCAGCCTTTTTTTTTTTTTTTGTTTGTTTCTTTTTTTTTTTTTTTTTTTTTTTTGTGTGTGTTTTTTGGTTT
>NDXB01003214.1:0-17921 GCA_002631895.1 Agapornis roseicollis
ATCTGAAGGGGGCCTATAGGGCTGCAGGGGAGGGACTCTTCATTAGGGACTGTAGTGACAGGACAAGGGGTCACAGGTTCAAACTTAAGCAGGGGAAGTTTAGATTGGATCTAAGGAAGAAATTCTTTCTTGTTAGGGTGGTGAGGCACTGGAATGGGTTGCCCAAGGAAGTGGTGAGTGCTCCATCCCTGGCAGTGTTCATGGTTGGACTAAGCCTTGTGTGGCATGGTTTAGTGTGAGGTGTCCCTGCCCATGGCAGGGGAGTTGGAACTGGATGATCTTGAGGTCCTTTCCAACCCTGACTATTCTATGATTCTATGATAAGACTGGCTAGGCCTAGGCAGATCGAATTACTAGATACTTGGAACAGGTGGCACGTAAATTTGAATCTGAAAGTATAGTATTTTGATTTTTTTAATGACCTACTGTGACTTGTAGACCACAGAGTTAAAGAGTGAAGAGGCTTTTTCTACATTTCTTCTGATTTAATGGACAGCAGAGAGAGATATACATCTGTTTTCAAACACAGCCTTGTGCTTTCTGACTGCTGTCACGTATTTCATTTTTATTCCTAGAAAAACACTTATTGAGATACATTGTGCCCAAGATTATGTGACAATTAATGATAAGTCTTGTCATTTGGCACATACGCTACAGGAATCTTACAGGAAATTAGTTCAAATTGCGAAGGACTTTAGTTATTATGGGCATAAAGTCTGCAGTGCTGAGATTCTGCTGCAGTGTGCAAATATTCACAGGTAAGATTCTATTTCTGCTGAAAAATTTTATTTAACTAGTCCATGAAATGTATTCATTACTTTTTATAGTCTAATTAAAGACAGTCAAGAGCAGACAATATTGTCAGGTTTTATATCTTGGTGTTACACATCTTGTTGCATTTCTGATGTATTTTGTATTCAGAATAATACTCTAGAATGAAAAATTCTTTTCACTAGAGGCAGAGTTCATCTTACCTGGTACTAATAATTTTGTAGTATGTTTGAAGTCAAACCAAAGTATCAAAGTCTCCAAGTCAGCCTTTTGTTTTCTCATTCATAAAGGCATTTTGGCAGCTATACTAATCATTCTCAAGTATTTATAGGCTTTTACAATTCTTACTGTTGAAATGTTCCTCTAGAAATTGCTGCAATGGCAAATGTGCAAACCATGTTGTGCCTTGAGTCTCAGCTGATTCCATGATGTTCCCTTAAAATGACTGAGTTGTTTTGTACTTGGCTATTCTGCTATTTTGTTCCTGGTGAACATGAAGTATACAACGTTGTCTGCCTTTCTTCTCTTTGTGTCTTGGCATCTTCTTGCATTGCCGCAGTAGTGTTCTAAGAATAAGACCTTGAGAAAATAGTGTGTGATTATTCACTTTTCCTATTTCAACATTTAGAAGACACATGTACAAAATTAATCTGTTTTATATATTAATCTATTTAATCTTATTAATCTAACTATTTTAGTATGTATGTTCAGTAGTGTTGATACCATAAAAATTAACACTTTCTTACTTTAGTTCTTTTGGTGTTTTGTTTGGGGGTTTTTTTCAGGGTGATTGCCAAGCAGGAAAGAAATGAGCTAAAAATACACAGTCACTATCTAGATGCTTACAACTTAGCTCAGAGGGCAGTATCCAGAACTGAGGAAGTGTTTCAGCATGTTTGGAGCTTATTTGCAGTTCATGAGGTAGGCGCTTCCCCCCCCACCCCCCTTCCTGCTCGTAGAAAACAGATTGTATTGAGTTGTGCATCCACTCGTTTTGGGATAATTCCTGGAAGCCCCAAATTAGATTACCTCCCTGCAATGATAGACATTGTTTGACTATAGGAAACATTACAAAGCAGAAATGAGAGGATTTGTTTGGTCTTTGTCAATTTTATTTTGTTCTAAAATTTATCCAATAGCTAAAAAGAAAAAATCTGGACTTGGAAATATTTTTAATTTGCTAAATATCTTCACAATCTTAAAATTCCCCGAAATAAGGTGCTCATTTCTGGGAAGGAAAAGAAGGTTACACAGAACATGATCTAAATGAAGAAATCTGTCTTCAAAATAGTGTATTTTGGGTAATGGAAGCTTGCAGCCCACTTTGCTGTTGTGTGCCGGTATTATACTCCAGCATCCAGCTTTATTTTTCTGCTTTTTTTAAGGAGCAAGTATGTTTGTGCAGCTGCCAAAACCATGAATATTAAAATTCTGGGTTTATGCACACATTGGAATTAGTTATTTGTACCAGTTTCATAAAACATGAAAGCAAAAAACACAGCTGCTCTTTTTATGTGCAGCTACTTTGATTGCTTTGAAATATATTTGACATTGAACTTTATCTTTTAAATTACTTAAAGATCTTCATAGCAATATCTCTGATCTGTTGAAGTGATATTGTTGATATGTTTGCTTCTTTAGTTAAATGCAACATTCTAACTTCTTATCAGGTAAAGCTGCAAAAATATTTAAAATTAGAATTCTACTTTCTTTTGTATTTCAGACCACCAGTGTTAGTATCCCACTAATGAGGCAACTAGCAAACAGGAAAATAAATCTTGTGGAGATTCTTTTGGATATTTTTCATCTTGTTATTACTAAAAAAAGGCTTAAAAAAGTGGAAGACACATCACCTCATGAAATAGTGAAGGCATTCATCAGGGGGACTAGTGAAGATGATCAAATAGAACAGGTAATAAAAAATATTTAGTCCTATGATTTGCATATAAAAGGTATTAAAAAGTTTCCCTGGGATTTTTTTCCATAGCAGAACTTCTTCCACTACTGAGGAAATGGGTCCCCAGATTATTCATGTAGATTTGCACCAAAAAAAAAAAAAAGACTAAAATCAGACATCCCTTTGGAACAGAGCAGTAATTCTTGCCTATTATTTTGTCTCTGACAATGTCAATAGGAAATGCTATTACAGGAAAGCTCAGTATCCCCACTGTTCTCCACAGTACCCTCCCCTTATCTCATGTTTTCTTTAGTACTGGTTGTTGTTTGCTTATGGATGTTATGGTCTACTTTTTTTATCAGTTGTTCTGTTAAAGACAACTTGTTTATAGTTAAAAGTGTGATCACATTTAACAAATGTGTATGTATGTAAATATATGTGTTACCTGTTTTTAAGAAGTGTGTTTCTGTATGTGTGGGTATATGTGGGCAAATAAACACAAATGGGTATTTTACCAGGACTGGAAGAGTATGGAAGGCGCTGTCGGCCATATTGCACTGGCACAGCTAGCAAACGTGCAGAATCTCTGTAAAGGCTGTCCTGACATCAAATCCAAATGCCTTTATCTCATTGGAAAAACTCTTCATTTACTTGCCATTAGCGTAGATCCTGTGTATTCAGAGATTTACTGGAAGCCGAATGTTATGGTATGCATTCTTTTCTGCATTCAGATTCATTCCTATGTGTAAAGTTTTTCTGCCACGATATTTTTTTATACGCATTTGCATAACATAACCCTGTATTTAGAGCTGGATTTTACATACTGCATGCAAGCCATAATAAAAATGTATCCTGAACCATGTAATTTCAGAAAAATGCTTCTGCCACCCTGCCATCATCTTGTAGGCAAGTTTTTGATTTGTTCCTAAATGTGCTGATTACAGTATTTTCAAAAAAGAGAGGAAAATAGTCCTTGAATGTCTTAAAGAGCTATGGTTGGTTAAAAGCTCAGATTTCTAAGTTCCTTTTGTGCTGTAGTGAAAATGCCATGTAAGAAAAGGAAAGTTCAGTCATTATAAATTCAATGATAAAGTGTTCAGAGAAACTGAGAGAAAATATAAAATAAAAATCTAAGAGGTTGCATGGGGGCTTTTTTTAGTTTCTGGTGGTCTTATTGTCATCAGAACATATTAAACATTTTTGATGCCTGATAATATTGCTAAATCTCTCACCATCAAGGGAACATATAGTGAGATTATTTCTTTTAAGATGACTTCCATTTTCACCTAGACTTTCACGACAGAAATGAAACCAGCCGTACTTAATGGAATGATTAATTATTCTTTTTTGATACTGTGATGAGTAGGAAGAAGCTACATCAAACATGGCAAAAACTTCCTTGACTTCAGCAGAGTTCAGTGAACTGGAAGTGACTGACAGCGCTTTACTAAATAATCAATGTCAGTATGACAAGAATAGGAAGAAAATGCAGGAGTTCAAGGTATATTAGTGAATGTGCTTGCATAACCATTGAATGCTTCCTCTTTTATGGAATAATGTTTTATCAGTTTAATCACTTAATTTGTCAGTTCTGTTTGTACTGATAGTGGAAATGTACATTTGCTCCACAAAAGAAAAAAAGCCTCCAAAACAGCCCCCCGAAATCCCACCATTCTATCACAACTTTGCTGTCCTCTGTACGTGCTGTGGTGGCTCCTGATTGAGCTTTCCCAGTTGCTCCCAGAAAGAAATAATTTCTCCTTCAGGGGTTTCCCACTGATTAAGCATGTAGCAGCCAGGACAAGATGAACAGTCAGCTTGCTTTCTGCTTCACAGACATGCTTTTTTAAGGGAGCATAATATTGTGCAGACTGGGAACAAACACAGGAGTAACTTCTCTCACTAAACATTTGTAAATTTCTTCTGTAATGTAAGTTACATTGTACGGTGAACTGATATCTGTTAATTACTGAGGTTCATATCACACCAGGAATTGGGAATGTTCAGTTTGTGTTGCTAGTATCGTCAACAAATGCATGTGGTAAGAGATTTGTGGGTTTATTTGTATTAAATACATTTAACTGTTAATGGAAACAACTGTACTGAGAACTGACAGAAAATCCCTTCATCCTGAATGGGTCATACTGCCTGGATTTAAAAGCAAAATACATGTTTTATATTAAAGAAGGTGTCTTAGTATAACAGATGTTGGTGTCTGCTGAATAATTAACCCGTATTTGCCTGTTTTTTCATCTATTAAATAAATGCCTTAAAAAGGAGAAGAAGCATTAGAATTAGTCATGAAAATGTGATACTTCTCTCACACACTGGTAATCTGTATATGTATAACAAATATTTAATATGAATACGTATTTTAATTAAAGCTTTTTCTTTTCATCATCTAGAAGGAACATAGGTTGGCCCAGAAATATCTTTCTCAATCCAGCGAAGCTTTGCTACAGTGTATGGGTATTGCATTCAATCATGATATTACTGATATATTGGCTACTGCTAGTTTTGAAATGGTTGAATGCTTTCAACAATTTGATCCAGTTTCAACTAGCCAGTTTTTGGCACTTCATCAGGTAATGCAGCTAATATATTTTGCTTCTTTCCAGTATAAAAAGGGTAGTTTAAGTTACATAAGTAAAACTGTCTATTCACATAACCTTAAAACTGGTCATACAGAATGCACTATGTGGATACTAGTGAGTAATACAGGCAATCAGTGATACGCTTGCTGACTTCCAAATGTTTGATCAGTGGTTTGTTAACAGTTCTTTTACCTATTGTGTGCAACTTGATTTTTTCCTTGATGATTGCATACATGAAAAGATTTTAATATAAATAAATTCCTGTAATGTGATTGGCTTAGGTAGGCATTATCACAAAATACCACTGCTGTACTACCCCATGTAGTGTCAGTCTATTTAGCTCGTTTGCCAAGAAGTATGACTGCAAACCATAAGTAAGTGGAATGCATATCAAGGCACCAAAATTGTGAGTACTTATTTCTTTTACTGGGAAAACAAATCTGCTAATTCAGATGCTCTCTTGCCCAGAAAGCTTGTATTGAAAAAAAAAAAGTTGAAAATGTTGTTGGAGGTCAATCTTAAGCTCCCTTTGGAAGTTTCGATTAGGTCAAGCCGAATTGCATTGCTTTTAATGTGGCAGTTGCATGAAAAGTTAAAAAAAAAAGCTTTGGCTGTTAGCAAGCATTGTTTCCAAGGATAGGACTGTTGTGTTTGCTGAAAAAAAAGGATATAAGGACTTTATACTGCTTTTTGCAGGAAGTCTGTTAAAATATCCATCCCTGGCAGTGTTCAAGGCCAGGTTGGACGAAGCCTTGGGAGGCATGGTTTAGTGTGAGGTGTTCTGCTTATGGCAAGGGGGTTGAAACTAGATGATCTTAAGGTCCTTTCCAACCCTAACAACTCTGTGATTCTGTGATTCTAATATGTGATGTAAAAACTATATAGTAAAAGGCGCAGAAACACAGAAAAGACTCAACTTACTTGAAAGGCTAAGTTCAGAATACACACATTTACCTTCCTAGGTAGACCTAATGTGACTAAATGCAGGAACACAGATGATAAATGCAGGCAAAGAAGTAAATTCTAGCTACTCATTTTAAACAAATCTTCGTAAGTTATTGCCAGACTGTTTACATTAGCTTGTAAAAAAAACCTAGCAGACTTTCGTTAATCCATCTCACCTTTCAGTCAAGAGGGTTTTTCTTTAGCATATATTTATACATTATAACATAGATGATATATGTGTATATGGTTTATATGGGAAAATAAATAGGTACAAACATTTTACAGAGCTGTTCAGCATCTCTGACAATGAAGAATATCCTTCTAACTGCTACATCTAACACCAGCAGCTCTCAGCTGGCAGCATTATTGCACCTTCAGAATCATTTAAAACAAAACAGAAACATGAGTGATCTTCTGAAACGTGTGGAACAGCAACTGACTGCTACTTCAGTGGTAACTTTTTGAGATGTGCTACTTATTAAGGGATTTATATCTATGTTACATATGCGCAGGGAAACATATATATGTGTATACATAAATATATACACACATGCACACAGATATATGTCCTGTCAGCTCCTGAGTATCTCCAAGGATGGAGACTCCACAACCTGTGCCAGTGCTCAGTCACTCTCGCAGTGACAAAGTGTTTCTTGTTTGGAAGGAGCCTCCTGTCCTGGCACATCTGCTGAGCGGGGAGTTTTGGTTTGGTTTTTTGGATTTTTTTGTTTGATTGTTTGTTTTTTTTTATAATTTCAGATATTAGCACATTCTTTCCTAGGATTGTCACTACTTTTCTGGAGAAATAACTGAGATTGGGGTTTATAAAACCTATGAAAATAATGCTGCTTTTGAATTATTGTTCAGGCATGGAGAAATCTCTGTATTCCTATCGAACATTTTAATATAATGGAAAAATTGCCGTCCAATTTCTACATAATTATTCTCCAGCATTCAGAAGACAGGTATAAAATTTCATCATTTTTGTTTAGCATTGTTTGTTACAAATGCAGTCTTTTCACCTGTAAATAATCACTATTTTGGTTGTTTATTACTTTTTACTTCTAATTTTGCTGGACTTAAATTTTAGGATAATGAACAAATTGATATCTAAATAAATGTATCTGCAGCTCAAAGCAGTATGTTTTTCTATACTTCTGATTTCCCTAATTATCTCTTAAATCTCCAGAGATCACTTGAAAGGCTTCAGGCCATTCTTGATATCTCTTTAAATTCTGTTAAGTTTCCAGCTCTTATTGCTTATGCTCTTAAAAAATGTCAGGAGGGGTGTTATTTAGCTTTATAAAGCTACAAGTGATCTCATTTCTGCAGCCTAGTTAGTGACTACTCATAAACTAAGCTATACCACCCAATTGTGAGGGCTTTCACCAATTGTGAAAAGCCTTAAGCAGTTGTCATGGAACAAATTAAAATCTACCTTTTTGGATATATAGCAATGAAAGAACTTTCCTTATAGGACTCAGTTTGTTCCAGGTAGATTTGGCAGGGGTTTTGCACCCCAGGTAGGGGTAAATACTGCATTGTGAGCAAATTTGTGAGCACATTAAATTAGAGGGTATAATTACTCATCTAATAAATTTGCTTCATGTAAACAAGCTGAACTGTAAATAATCTATTCAGCAGCTTTCTGCTTTCCATAGGTCACATTTGTACAGCTCATTGATTGAGGTGCCAAAAGGAAGTACTGTACAGCAGAGAGGAAATCCCACTCAGCCAATGGGTAAGTGCCTCTTACATTTAATAGATAAAAATCATTGTGCTGATGTTATGAGAAGGCTCAGATCTTTCACTGTTGCAGTTAGTTTTACAATAATTTTTAAAATAACTCTTATTACTACCTAAATACCTAAAGACATGTGTTTTATTATCAGATGTAATGTATCTAGTCACAATTTACAGAATTTTTGTCTCTATTTGAAGGTTAAAGTTGTTACAGATAAATATACAGATTTTTTCATTGCATGTTTCTGTATCTACTTTGTGCTAAATATATATATATAAGCACAGTTATTTAGTTTTCAAAGAATACTGTGGCTTTAGAAACTTACAGTCTCTGTACAATCATTTCTTCAAGAAGGAGCATTAAGATGGTGTTATCCTCCTTTTAAAATAGTGCAAGCTAAAGTTTATCGATTTCCTGTGAATCCTGATGCATTTTGCAGTTTGTTGGAGAAAGTGCATCTTTACAAGCAGCTAAAAATCCATCCACAGCGAAGGGTGAAGACTCACGTTAAACAGACTTTCATTCGAAACTTACAAAGCTGTGTCTCCAAAACGGATGTGGTAATATATTTGATTACCTTATATTTAAAAGAGGGTGAAAAACATGTACTAAAAGCTATTGTAAACACTCTTTATGCAGAACTTTCAGTTTATTCCAAGTGTAACATCCCTACTCTTCATAGTTGCTAAATGCTGTGTACTCTACTTCAAAGTTTAATCGGTGTCATTTAGTCACTGTTTCCACTGTCATTCAGCAGCTTTGAAATGTTCCATAGTTTATCAGAATTTAAAATTGAGGCAATTGAGATCAATTGACTTGAAAATGTGTTGTACCTTCAAGGTTTTGAATTTCAAATGTACATTGCTTTTCATATCACATGAAAGCCTGCTGTCCAAGGTGCGCTGGAAAAGCCTGTGACTTGCACATAAGCTTTTAAGCTGCAAGGTATCAGAAAGTTTTCTGCACATGCAATGTGCAAGTCTACTTCCTAGCATTCTCATTTAATTTTGGTCACATTGAATAAAATCTAAGTTATTCAATATCAATCAAAATCCACTGTTAAATATAACATATTAACAAAAGCTGGTATAGACCTGTTTCCATCGTTAATATAAAGGTAAAATTTATAGATAATATTAAATTTTCTGCTCAAGTTCTGATTGTTTTGGTTCTGCAACTTTGACACATCTGATTCTTGAACTACAATACTCTTCTATTTATCATGTTATCTTATTTCAGTTAAAAAATTAAATCAGTTAAAAAAACCTGAAAAATTACTGCAGATGGTTGAATTATCACTTTTCCTTTTCTGTATGGGCAGCCTTTTTTGTAATGGCAAGTTATGTAAAGATTGCTGTAGTTGCATAAGTAAAGGTAACGGTGATAAGATAAACTCAGTTAGAAAAGACACACAGAGACAAAAAGAAAAGGAATTGGTATAGGTTTTTAAAATGCTTGTGTATTAAAACTTCCAATAATTATGTGTGCAGCCTGCCCAGAGTCACACAAAGAGAGCAGTGGGTGAGAAGTCCATTCATTAATACCCACGTTCTTTGCCATTTAGTTGTGCTCATGTTTCCAGTTAATGTTTTTGTATCCATTTTTATTAGCTTCTGGAAGCTTAAGGTTTTTTGTGTCATCTTCTACATGATTCTATTCTTTCCTTACCTACTTTCTTCATTCTCCTTATTTTTTCTAAAATGGGCTCCACTGATCTCTCCATGCACTTTCATTTGTTTCTTCTACATTAATTTTGCAGTTTCTGTTTACTTCTCAAAGTTGTGCTTTCACAATTTCTTCAAATTATTTGGAGTCCCACTGTTGAGTAGTTTTTTCTTTCTGCTGGACTCTCCTGCCATTCCTCATCAAATTTGCAGGAGTATGTTAATCACTTAAATAGTAAATATTGACATCCTGCACTGATTCCTATGTTAGAATATTTTGCAAAATGCTGATAAGAGTGATGTTTTGAAGTAGTTTTGAATAGTTCTATATTTTCCATTTCATAATGTTTCATTAGTCTCTGATTTAACATAAATACATCCTCAATCATTATGTTAAATAGTATTTTGTAAGTATTATTTTTTTTGTTGCAACATGTGTGATAGACTCCAACAGAAAAAATACATGATAATGGACGTGATTTGACATCAGATTTCTCTGAAATATTAGAAATGATGGAAGAATATCTGAAACCAGTGCTGTCACATATTGATTTTTCTGATGTCAGGTAAGGCACTTAGACTTAGTTTATCATTAATTTGTAATGTAACTTAAGTCCTGAAAATACAGGAATGGTTTCAGCAAGAATAAGACGCCATTGAATGAACTTCTTTCATCTTGAAAAACAATATGTGCAGGATATGCAAGACTAAGAGAGTTGAACCATGGCAGACTAATGGTCATTTTTGACAGGCACTCTTCTCCAGTTTAAGTCATGCAATATTGTGTTCAGGATGAAACATTATACTTTAACTAGTAAAGAGGGCAGGAACTCCAAAGTGAGTACATCCTTTATGTAAAATTTAATTGAGATTGAAGCAGTTTTGTTTATTTTCTCTGAAAACTTTTACTTACATAAGCGTTAGTGCTGGCAATATTTTCACTGTAATTCCTCTTCCCAGAGAATGGAGCACACCAGTTTCAGCAGCTGAATCAAGAAAAATGAAAGTGAAAGATCAAAACACCAAACACTCCACAGCACGGGGTATGTCCTCTCTTGAATATGATATATGTAGATATGTGTGTCTAGGAACAGGTATCAAAATCCTGTCATTTTAGTTTCAGTCTTTTTGAACCCAGGGAGAAGAAAAAGGCTTCAGCAGTGGTTTTGTCTGTTTGTTTTCTGTATCAGGTCAAGTAGTTTAGTATACTTCCAAAAGGTCACTTACATGCTGGGTGGAGCTGTCCTTCTGCATGTGTCTACAGTATTCCAAATTATACTGGCTTTAGAGAGCTGAATAAAATGGCTTTATAACAAACCAATTTTTTCAGGAGAAAGGCTTAAAGGAAGAACTTTAAGTCTGTTGATCCCTTTGTTTTGTCTGTTCTTGCTTTTTACTTTATGAACTCTCACACTAGGGTTTGGGGTTTTTTTGCACTTTTTTATTTTTTTGTTTGCAGTAATACAAGCCTAATGCTGGAATCTGTCCATAAACATGTTCCAGAGAAGAGGCAGTGAAGTCCATGGCTTGCCTTGGGAATGAGTTTTTTCCTTTATGGTGGGGAGCACTGAAGTTTCTCAGTGAAAGATTACCAAAAAAATATACACATTTGCATTTGTTTTTACCTGCAAGAGTGTCTTCCTGCAATCTGGCATCTGACTGCTAATGTTGTTCTGTAAAGACTAACTTGTTTTCCGTGTATTTGTTGTTTCTGTGTAGATCAGGAAGATGTTTTTATAGTGATATTCAGTCCTTTTTTAGTGAGTAACAGAAAGAAGTTTTCTACAGAAAAACAGTGTTGGTATTGGATAAGAGCTCCTTTACAATGCAATACTGTTTAGCCAAACACTGCTAGGGCAACTTTGCATTTCCAAACATAATTTTCTTGAATGCATTGCATATATCTGGTCTTCAATCTGAGATGGTTGGTTATTAATACAAGGATATAGGTTGCCCAAGGAAGCTGTGAATGCTCCATCCCTGGTGGTGTTCAAGGCCAGGTTGGACAGGCTTGGGTGACATGGTTTAGTGGGAGGTGTCCCTGCCCATGTCAGGGGGGGTTGGAACTGGATGATCTTAAGGTCTTTTCCAAACCTAACTATTCTATGATTCTACTATTCTATGATATTTTGTCCTCTAATAATCAGTGTTCACAAGTGCATATGCATAAAATTTTGACATCTTTGGAGTAACAGCATGAAAGGAAATGTTTTTGCATAAAGTGCTTAATCCACAGTAAAATGGTGATAGAGAAAATTTAAGTTTTACATCTAACTTCAATTATTTATATGCATACTGGGAACAACTAAATCTCAGTCATGTTCTGTCACATTCTTCAGGTACACCTTTGGAGATAGGATTATGTGTGGTATTACTAGGAGATACATTGTTAATGGAATTGCCTTTGGAAGCTCTGAGTATCTTTAAAGAGGAAGGAGTGAGTTCTATATCCAGAGATTTTTCTCTCCAGATTCTGTACAATCGAGTACATCTGGCTGAGTCAGGTACTATTAAACACACTTTGCATTAGCATACTGATGCAGTGAACAAAATTATTTAAATAGTGTAAATGTTGTATTATATTTTACTGGAAGACTGCCCCATGCAGTAGGTTCGAAGTATATTAACTGGAATAGATAGTACAGTAGACTTACTTCAGTAATGTACAGGCTGATCATAGTTGCAGTGCTAGCTAATTTAAAATAACATCTATATATGAAAGAATTATGTAAAACTCTGTGAAACCTAAAATGGCTTGCAAAGTTTCAGTTATGCAAGTATGGCCTTAAATTCTTTAAAGTTGTTTTTAGCTGCACTGAAAAAACTAAAGAATTTAGACTTCTTTTAATTTTCTTTAGCATTGGTGTGAGACTTTGCTCAAAATATCAAGCATGAAAACATTTAATCGAGCTACCTCCTCCTCTATAGCTAAGATTACATTAAGAGCTCCTTTTTTTTTCAGTCCAGTGATTCTTCTACTATGCATGACCAAAATCATATCTCACAGGCTGTATATGGACTTTCATTGCTGCAAACACACCCTGTATGAGCTCTTCAGTGAAATATGTTTGTTAAGTGAGGTAGTTGGACAGTTGGTAACCTTGTCCTTATGGCATCTTAAAACTCATTTCTTACTTATTCTGAAAGTGAGTAATAAGTCCAGGCAGTAACCATTTTTTTTTTAATAAATCAAAGATACCTTTTATTACTGAAGTAAAAAATTTGGAGTCACATCTTGTGCCTGCATAGATAAAACCACATTTTAACTAAAATTATTAAAATTAACAGACCTAAGCTAAAAATTAAGCTAAGTTTAGAAAATCTCATGCTGCGCCATGACAATACTCTGTTTGGGATAAGTTCTTGTATTGTGTTCATATCTGTAACATTTAGTGCCTTCCGTATAATCCATCCTCTGTTCTTCTGTTTCACTTCTCCTTTCTAAAAGGAAAAAAAATGAATAATCCTTGATTAGAGTATTTTTAGTCTAAATATACCTTCATATACTGGTACAGGTCTGTTAGAAAGAGGAGGTTTAGAACATGTGTTGGGGGTGGGGTTTTTTTCATTTCTTTTTCCATTTTTAAAGTGAAGATTTACAATTTTAGAAGCAGATAAATAAGAGGAATTGGACTTGAAAAGTCTCTGTTCATACAATTATGCAAGTAGCACTGAGAGAGGAGAGAAGCACTAGCCATATGAGTGATAATGCATCTCTCAAACTTCACCAACTTGCAGTGCCCTCCAATGATAACTGGCCAAGACATGCACTTTGGGTGATATTCATAGATACAGTGAGAAATATAAGTCAGTTTTCTGTGCTTTTTACACATTCCTTAAAGAAATAAATTTCATATTTGAATCTGATTTTTTTCTTTTTCCTTTTGATCTCTGTGGGTCTCAGAAGCTTCAGTTATTCTAGTAACATCAGCAATTAATAGATATGGCAGTAGCCATAGAAAGTGCTTTGATAATCACTGTTCAGCTATGTCCCAAATCTGCAATGTAATAAAGCATTTGCATGTCTACGGGATCACATTTCTTGCTTGGTTTCCACTTTAAAATTATTTTTAGGCAAGAGGGTTTGGGGAATGTCCTTCCCTTGCTGTGGTGTAAAATTAATTCTTATTTTTCTAGTTCAATCTGTTACTGTTATTACGTCAGTTATTACAAACACAAGTGGTACTTCAGGAAAGTTGCATTATCTAAAACTGCCCATATCTTTAAAAACAAAATTAAAATCTGTTCTTTTCAATTCCACAGAGTCTGAAGTCAAAACAGATGTTGGAATATCCAAAGAAACAAAACCAAAAGCTCATCAGAAAAAGAATGTCAAAAAGGTGAACTTGGCACATGTTTTAAACAAATGCAATAGAAGTAGCTCTTACTTTTCTGTAGTGTTACAGAACTACAGGTGGCTTACATGGAAGCTTATTGTTCTGAACTGGAATAACTATCACATCATTGCATAAGAATTTGGGGTTTTCTTGATTTTGGAATAGTGACAGAGTTGTTTTTTTAAAAAATCATACTTTGTGTAAATATGACATATTCAAGAACTCACCAAGGAAGTTGCTTAATGTTACTAAAATACTCCCCCCAGCAATATAGTGTATTTACATAGTGTATGCACTTATTTTTATAAATATATATGCATGTATGCATATAGATCTATACATATGCACAGAGATGTGTAAGTATATGCATTGTATATAGTGCAGAATAGCTTATGTTTTAAATTTCCACTGACAATTGAGTATTGTGCTGCTTTTAATCCTACCTTCAAAAGTTTAGAGCATCTTTTTGTTAGTTGTTTGACACAAAGAATGAAAGATTGTTATTATTTGATTGAGACTTATACATGTAATAGAATATGTATTCTTTTTAATTGTAGGCTCCAGTTAATCATGATTTACCCTCTAATTGCTTACCTGTTGATACTAATAATTTTAAATGTATCCTTTCACAAACCATTAGCTAAGTGTATCATTAAACTTCCTTATTTTGTTGTTTACATCGTGTTGTTTACACTTAACTGTTTATCAGATATCGTGGACCCCTACAATGAAGGAAAAGAAGCAGGTAATCTATAATAAATCATATTCTATCCACAAACTACTTGTGGAATTTAGAAACTTTTGTACCAGAAAATGAAGTCATGACATCAGGATGCTGACAAGAAAAGTGTAGCTTTTGATCAGTGCAATACTGCTTAGCACTGCTTAGCAAACTGGAAATTTGGTTATTTTCTCCACTGACTTAAGTCCTCTCTGAGTTCCTGGGGCAGAACTGGTGGAGTGGTTCTAGTGTTTTCAACACTTTACGCTTTCCTTGGGGTAGTGAGATTTTTTTGTTTGTGCTTTTAAAATCTTTTACCTGTCTACAAATGATCCTTGTCAGTTATAAAAAATACCTTTCAAATGGGAATTACAAGATGGGCTTATGTTTTAAAAAACTGAAGATCTGATGGTGGCCTAAAAACCCCTGAATTGTCATTTCAAAATTGCTGAAATTAAGATTAGCATCGTTTGTAGCATGGTAACCATATAATGATGAAAATCTGTGTTACAGGAGCTTTAAGTCCTTCCCTAAAAATAAAGGAAATCCTAGAAAAATACCATGACCTATTTACACAGCAGTGGGAAGGAGTTATTGGCAGCATACACATTCCAAGGTATGTAATATTGTGTCTGCTTTCATGTTTTATCCGTGTTTATTTTTTTAAATTGTGCCTATACCCAGAATCTTCAGTTATAAAATAAGGTCATTTTTTCCTGAGGTGATAAATGAATAGGTAACCATTGTCTTTGTCTCAAACATATATTTAGATCTGTAGACTGAATATTTTAGGGATCTGAAAAACCGTGCCACAGAGTGACTTAGCCAGGTTGGTTGCATCAAAGTTGCTGTATATGTAGATAATGCAATTTTGACAAAAATTCTACTGGTGCAGTCTTTGATGAATATGATATGTAAACATAAATGCAATTTCTGGCTTTGTTCATAACTGATTTTAAATCCCAGTGTTAAAACCTGTAGCATCTACACGCACATTGAGTCAGCTGTGCAGTTCTGGTGTCCTCAACATAAGGAAGACATGGAACTGATGGAAAAAGTCCAGAGGAGGCCACGAGGATGATTGGGGAATGGAGCATCTCCTATTCTAAGACAGGCTGAGAAAATTGGGGCTGTTCAGCCCGGAGAAGAGAAGGCTGCATGGAGACCTCATAGCAGCCTTCCAGTATCTGAAGGGGGCCTATAGGGATGTGGGAGAGGGACTGTTCTTCAGAGACTGTAATGATAGGGCAAGGAGAATGGGTTTCAACTAAAACAGGGGAAGTTCAGGTTATATGTAAAGAAGATGTTCTTTACTGTAAAGGTGGGGGGGCACTGGCACAGGTTGCCCAAAGAAGTGGTGGGTGCTGCATCCTTGGCAGTGTTCAAGGCCAGGTTGGGTGAAGCCTTGGGCGACATGGTTTAGTGTGAGATGTCCCTGCTTATAGCAGGGGGGTTGGAACTCGATGATCTTAAGGTCCTTTCCAACCCTAACTATTCTATGATTCTGTTATCATAGCAATAGAAGGATAAAAGGGATCTCAGGAGGTCGAGTCCTGTGTTAATGTGGTCATCACTAGACCTTCCTTTATAAATGCTAGTTTGATCAGTCTTTTGAAATCTCTACTTAAGTAAAATCATTCTAGTGTTTCTTCATAACAGTTACAAAGATTTTTACCTGCTATCAAATTGCATGGGGTTTGCCACCAGCAAGCTGATTAGTAGCATCTCTTTTCGAAAACTATTTCTTTCATATCATGATGGATGCATACATGAATATTGCCACTGAATGCTAGGCTAAATGCTGTTATTTCAAAGCCATAGAACTGGGGGTTTTTAGGAGAGTCTAGTGTTTATCAAAAAATACACTGTGCCTCTTGTATACTATGAGATGCTAGTAAGTATGCCTCTGTATTAAAATAATTGTTACTAATAATCTATATGAGTTATTGCACTGTCCTTAGAATTCTGCTGTCTTGTATGTCTCATTGCATTGCATGCTGACTTTTCTTATTAATATTTCTGGAGTAAATAGTACTGAAGTGTTTGTTATGCATAATTTCTGGAAAATACTCTTGTAAAATAGTTCCACAAAAGTAGCTTCCTTTCTTTCTTCTTTCTTTCTTTCAGCCAAGCTGAATGGGAGCAGCTGCTGACAAACTGCAGTGCATTTCTGTTCTATGGAATGGAGAGATTCATGTCTCACATTTTACTCAACAAACTGGTTGCTATGAATATCCCAAGTAAGATAAGCAAACTTCAAAATATTTCTTCATTGCACTACCTTTTGTTCCCAGTTGTATTTATTTCATACTGTGTCATTATCACAGAGTCATAGAATAGTTAGGGTTGGAAAGGACCTCAAGATCATCTAGTTCCAGTCCCCCTGCCATAAGCAGGGACACCCCACGCTAAACCATGGCACCTAAGGCTTCGTCCAACCTGGCCTTGAACACTGCCAGGGATGGAGCACTCACAACCTCCCTTGGGCAACCCGTTCCAGCATCTCAACACCCTAACAGGAAAGAATTTCTTCCTTAGATCCAATCTAAACTTCCCCTGATTAAGTTTGAACCCGTTACCCCTTGTCCTGTCACTACAGTCCCTAACAAAGAGCCCCTCCCCTGCAGCCCTATACGCCCCTTTCAGATACTGGAAGGCTGCTATGAGTTCTCCACGCAGCCTTCTCTTCCCCAGGCTGAACAGCCCCACCTTTCTCAGCCTGTCTTTGTATGGGAGATGCTCCAGTCCCCTGATCATCCTCGTGGCCTCCTCTGGACTTGTTCCAACAGCTCCATGTCCTTTTGATGTTGAGGACACCAGAACTGCACACAATGCTCCAGGTGAGGTCTCACGAGAGCAGAGCAGAGGGGCAGGATCACCTGCTTGGACCTGCTGGTCACGCTCCTTTGGATGCAGCCCAGGATACGGTTGCTTTCTGGGCTGCAGGCGCACACTGCAGCCGGCTCATGTTCATGTTCTCATCGACCACCACCCCCAAGTCCTTCTCTGCAGGGCTGCTCTCAATCTCCTCTTTGCCCAACCTGTAGCTGTGCCTGGGATTGCTCCCACCCAGGTGTAGGACCTTGCACTTGTCATGGTTAAACTCCATGAGGTTGGCATCAGCCCACCTCACAAGCGTGTCAAGGTCCCTCTGGATGGCATTCCCTCCCTCCAGCGGATCCACCCAACCACACAGCTTGGTGTCATCGGCAAACTTGCTGAGGGCGCACTCAATCCCACTGTCCATG
>NDXB01003215.1:0-23510 GCA_002631895.1 Agapornis roseicollis
CTGCTCCAAGATTTTGCCAGGCAGAGAGGTGAGACTGACTGGTCTGTAATTCCCTGGGTCATCTATTTTCCCCTTCTTGAAAATGGGGGTTATATTTCCCCTTTCCCAGTCTTTGGGAACTTCATCTGTTTGCCATGATCTCTCAAATATGATGGACAGTGGCTTAGCAACTTCACTCGCCAGCAATCATTGTGCAGTGACTCTGATGTTAGATAAGGCAACTTGATAAAGAAAATGTCATTATAATTATGTGTATTAACATTAATTAACATCAACTAACATTATGATTTATTAATGATTAATTAGTGTAGAGAAACAAGCAGATGAGATCTTAAAGGATTTGCAGTGAAATCATGCAGAAGCTTGCTCTGTGTGTGGAGCACACAGTACAGCCTCCCAAGGAGTGTTACACTCAAAACTGCCTTTGATGTACTAGTCTGGCTTATCAGACATCCATCAGTTAGCACCTAGTTTTGGAAAAGTGAAATAAACAGGAACCTCAGCAAACCAGCACTTGTGTGTAGCAAATACAAAATAATATATTCATAAATGTTGACCTATGTGAGAGATGTGATAGCTCACCTGGAGCTACCATGAAGTCTGAGAAAAACTATAGTTCTGTATTGAGCAATACTTTGTTCCAGGGGATTTGAGGGAAGAAGGAAATTGGAAAAATAAACCTTCTGTATTGATGCAACCAAGAAAACCAGGCAGAAGTAAAGCTGCCTTGAACTCCAGCCAGTTACTGAAATACAGAATACTGATAACTACCAAGCTGCTCCTGTGTTTTATAGTGGCTTTTTGACCATTTGTGTTACAAGTCAGACATCTCACAAGGGTGTCCCATTACCTTGAACTCCCTGGGGGCCAGCTGCACCCCACTATACAAGACTTCTGGTAAGACATAATTGGTGCCAAACGTGCCGCTGATGGAGAACATCTCAAACTTGGTCTGAGCTGTCTCCACCAGCTGCCCGCACTTGAGCAGTGTGCATATCTGTAGGAAGGAAGATACAGAAAGGCAAAATACTGCTAAGCTTTCAACAGTCAAAAGCTGGATTTGATTATAAGAAAATCTACCACGATGAACAACTAATCCAATACATTTACCCATTTATTTAGAGCAAGAGGTGGGGGGCAATTTGAACTTTGTAAAAAGATAGTCTTTGCCAGCACTTACTTTGCCAATTAGTTACATGGACACTGCAACAGAGCAGTGTCTGTGTATCCACAAGCGTTTGTAAGTTCTGTGTGCACTCATGCATAACGCATAATGCATTTAGTCATAGATGTGGAATAGTTTGCGACCTAGGGAAGTTACTTCAGCACTGCCTGAGTCTCCTAAAAAAACTGAAGGCATACTTTTCTGCCTACTCTAATGGGAATACTCCAAAGATACAGAGAAAAGACAAAGATAGAGCACTTCAAAAAAAGCCTAAGAGTAAAACTGAATAGAATCAATAGACTGACAAACCATATGATTACAAATGTTATGTCTATATTTAGTTTCTTAATTTTGTTAGACAACTACATGCTAGAGAATCACATCAGCACAATAGTAAAAATCACTGAGCAGAAAACAGCTTTCTTGTGACAAGAGCATCCCTATGAAGATGAGCAGAACTTTACAATCTTATCTCCCTTTTCTACACATACATAGAAACCTCCTTAGGATCACAGAACCATAGAATTCTTTAAGTTGGAAAACACCTTAAAGACCATTGGGTCCAGCTGTTAACCCAGCACTGCCAAGTCCACTGCTAAACCATGTCCCTAAGCACCACATCCATGTGTCTTTTAAATACCTCCAGAGATGGTGACTGCACCGCTTCCCTGGGCAGCCTGTTTCAGTCCTTGACAATACTTTCAGTGAAGAAATTTTTCAATATCCAATCTAAACTTCCCCTGACTTGAGGCCATTTCCTCTTGTCCTATGACTTGTTACCTGGGAGAAGAAACCAACCCCCAACTCACTACAACCTCCTTTCAGCAATAGATCCTGCCAAACCTACAACCTGCAAAACCTGAAGACCAACTTATGCAAGACATGTTCTAGAAATTACAATCAGCACAGAGAAGCATATGCATCTATCTTGGTCTGGGCTTGCCAAAACTGCTGGGTGACCTGTCATCCTTGAAATGTTATAGCATAGGGTCAACTCAAGGCCTTCACTTTCATCATTCATAACACAGACAGAAAAGCAGGGTCAACACCCTTAAGGAAGTCAAAATGCATCATGAAAAAAAACAAATGTTTTCAGAGAGACCTAAAAAATGCCTCCTCTTAACCCCCCTCAATCAAAAATAAGACAAATGCAAATGGTGTGCAAAGAGACTATTGCAGCCTACCCATTGCAAAAGAACAAAAAACCCTTTCCCTGCAAATAATACTCTCCTTCAACAACATGTAGGCCATCAAAGGCACCCAGAACATAAATGTCATCTTTCTGCTTCCCTACCATCTTGTAACTCAGATGGCAACAGAGGTCCTCATGGCAAATAGCACAATTTCCTCAGGTTCAATGAGTTCCATGAAGGAAAAGAGATTATGGTAAATGACCCCACTGAAATAGTGCTTGTTTGATGGAAGCTGTTCAAGCCTACTGGCATACAGTTTCCCGTTAACAGCAGTGGGATTGTCAGAAGAGAGCCATGGGCATGAGGTCAGTTCTGTCACCAAAAGAATATGCTTTCAGACCATCTGGGGCATAAATACAACTCCCTGCAAACACAGAACACCCAAAAGCTTTTAATCTGAAAGGAAGCACATGGGACAAGTAAGCATTCTTCCCTAATTGTACATGTGCCAAATTTTATTCTAATGTTTACCAGCTGTTTTTAAACTAAATCAGGCTTCACAAACCACAATCCTAACCCAATGCTTTTTCCAATCAGTGAGAAGCAGACCCAACTTTGATGTTTCATATATTGTAAGAGACAAGATTAGCATGTTAATTATATGCCATTGCATATGATTTAAGTGGCTAAAGTTATATATTCCTCATTGAGTTTAGCTGCATTAGAAATCAGTATTTCTGATTAAAATGTCACATCTTTATGCAGCCTCTTTACATAAATACATAAAAAAACCCTATCCATAAAGAATGTGAGTTGTGTCACACAGGGTCACCAATGACTGGAAACTAAAGGAACAGCCCACATCTGCTGTTATTTGGAAAGCAAAGTTTAGGGCTACAGTTTAACAACACCAATAAGTTTCACTTCTGCAAGCACATGTGCACACAACTTGACTTGTTGCATCTGCTCTGGAAAACATACAGTGAAAACCGAGCCTGCAAAGAAAACCTGAGGTAAGGAATCCAGTGTTTTTCAGGACTCACAAGAACCTTTCAGAGCTAGGCTTCCACCTAGTGGAAAAAAAAAGTTTGGGCCTTCACATGACCAAAACATGGATAAACACCAGGGACAGAAGATGAAGAATCACATGCATAAACTCATTTAACAAATGACTAAATATGTTCTAATCAACTTAAGCATTTCTTAGTTCTTATAAATCACATTTTGATTTCCTTTTTATATGTACAGGTTCTTTTGTCCCAATTCCGTTGATATGTATGCATGCCTAAAGCTGATGGGAACTTCTGCTTAGGCAGACTCAATACATGGATATAAATGTTGCCCACATCAACAAGATCAGTTAGAGAAATATCATATTACCTGTCACATCTAAAATGGAGTTGTGCAAATCTGTTGAAAGAAAATTGATGCCCATTCCCATGGTGCAGGCTGAGTGAAACTGGACCGCCGACAGCAGTGGAAGAGTGTTACCCCAAGCAGTTGGGAACAGAATGGTGTCAACCTGAAATCTGCTTGCCAGGACCACAGCTGGGTCATGTTACTGTATGTCTGCACAAGTCAAAATGCCAAACTAGCCAAAGAGATGTATTGTAAGTCACAAATTCTGGATCCTTAGGGTAATTAAACTGTTTCTCTGTCACAAAAAGGTTGTACTGTTCATAGAAAGGAAGAAATGGAGACAAATATCTTAGAAATCAAACCACTTAAATCAGACTAATATTGAATACAATATTCATTTAAATTCAAGTAACAGAGAATATGTTTGTGAACATGCTATATCTTAATTTCTAAAANGGTCATGTTACTGTATGTCTGCACAAGTCAAAATGCCAAACTAGCCAAAGAGATGTATTGTAAGTCACAAATTCTGGATCCTTAGGGTAATTAAACTGTTTCTCTGTCACAAAAAGGTTGTACTGTTCATAGAAAGGAAGAAATGGAGACAAATATCTTAGAAATCAAACCACTTAAATCAGACTAATATTGAATACAATATTCATTTAAATTCAAGTAACAGAGAATATGTTTGTGAACATGCTATATCTTAATTTCTAAAAGAGTAAAAGGACACTTCATACCACTGCAAGAGAAGTCAAGCACAAATATCCGTGGTTCTGATCTATACCATGAAAGATTTGTATTTAGTTTGCAAAAGTTTAGGACATTAATGTTTGAATATCTCATGTGTCACTCCCTATTGAGAAACAATAAAAATAGAGGGTTCATTGAGATTCAATTAATTTAATTATTTGCTATTAAATTTAGAATAGCAGGAATGAAAATACCTTAAAGCAGTGGCTTTACTTGCTCTCTGACACCTGCTCTATAATGACTCCATGCACAAATGTATTTAAGCCTGGGAAGGAGCTTCTGTTTCACACCTTTAATCACTGGAGGATGATGCACTTCCTGAACATTGTAAAATCATCTTACCTTGTGATAATGAGCCACCAGTTTTCCTTCGAGTCAAAGACAATGTTGGCATTGTACTGATAGCGACCATTAGTGTGAGGTGTCCCTGCTTACGGCAGGGGGGTTGGAACTAGATGATCTTAAGGTCCTTTCCAACCCTAACTATTCTATGGTTCTATGATTTTATCACTTGGGCACCTTTCATCACCGGAATTACACGGCTTCTTGTCTCCCATATTCACAACCGCATAGACACAGTTATTTCTCTCCAGACAGCTCAGTCTTTCCAGCACAGGTGAGGGAGCAAACCTAAACAGCAGGGAAAGAAGAAAGGATATAAAACATCAAAATCAGTTAATCCATAAAAATGCCAACACTGAAACTACAGATCACATGAATTATAGGTTTAAGTTAGTCACATCTAATAAGAGACCCTCATTTTCTGCTATTCAACAGAAGGCAGTGGTTTTGTGCTTCCAAGCTCAGTGTGTTGAAACTCCGGCTTCACCTAACATTAACTCAGGCACACAGGAACTTCCTTGCACCTTCAAGACTCCCTTCTGCTGCTGGCGTGAGGCACAGCACTGATGTTACACCAACATAGGGCTAATCTCACCCGTTCTACTTCAGCTCTCAATTTGGCTGCTGTGCAGAGGTAGCATAGGATTTGTTTTTTCTATGGTGTATTTTGTTCTCTCTGGCTAAACACTGAAGCTTCAAAAAATGATGCCATTTATTAAGGGAAATCACAGGATATAAAGCCTATCAAATCATGATTAAAAATACATTTGAAATTGTGCAGTACATCTTTGCAATAATACCTATTTTATTCATAAATAGTCCTAATATTCCTGTATCTTAAACATTTTCTAAAATGTGCATGGAATACATTAATGAAAAGTAGATTCTGTCAGTTTTTGGTTTTTGTTTTAAATAAATCTCATCCTTTCCCAGTGAACTAACTGAAAGAAATATAGTGAGAAAAAAAAGACAGATAAAAATGAGGAACGAAGTGGATTCATTTCATAGCAGCTCTTCCAAGATATATAAAACTATTAACAACCACTCTAACAGTAGCCGTCTTTCTCATTGGACCATTCCCCCATACACAGCAGGAACAATAACTTCTTGGATCAGCAGAGGGAATCCAGCACACCTGTGTGTCTGAGATATCAAGATAAGGGTAGATTATTTCGCTTGTGAAGACCCAGCCATAAATGCCATCTTCAGGTTTCACAATGATGTGGGCACCCTCATACCAACACAGAAGCCAAAAAAGCCACGATTAAGAACATGAATAAATGGTCAGTGTTTACCCAAAAGAATGTCTGTAATGAGTCACAATTACCTGGCTGGAAGCTTCTTTTATGGCCACTTCCAAAATTGTCAGATTTTTGTTCATCAGCATCAAGGCTTCTTCAGGAGAAACTGGCACTTCAGTGTCCGCTGTCAGCACCACACTGAGCTCATAGACAGCTGCAATGTAGCTGTCCAGGGTACAGGCCTCCAGAGTAAACAGCACCAAAAGCACAGCAGAGGCATGAGCTTTAGGGACCCCAATGTCTGGAGCCTGGAAGTCACCCAGGAGGAGGTGAGCAAGGGGCAAGCAAAGTCAGGGACTTTTAAACGAAATTCTTGCAGAAAACCTGGGAATTCTCCAGAGCAACAGAAAGTCAGCACCAGGAGATGCCTTCCCCTGCCAGGAAAGTCTCACACATCACAGGCAAGAGAGACACAAGAGAGCAACTGCCTTGCTCCACTGGAGAAGTCACCACTGTGCTGCAGCCAATGAAATGCATTGCCTGCCAGACCTGCAAATGATGCAGGTGTGGCACTGCTGTAGTAATGCAGCTCAAGGCAAGCCCAGGTCACAGCCAAGTAACAACCCAGAGTTTGGCAAATCTCAGTGAAGAGCAGCATTGCCAAATTCCTGGCCAGCAGGAGGGCACAGGAGGCAGGCAGCTGGCCCTGAGTTCACTGCTGCTGCACAGGCACTACCTATGCTGCCCCAGCTCAGGGCTGTGCTGATCTAGCCAAGTGCAGTTTGCTCCTGGCACAGTCCCTACTTATTACAGCTTCACATATGGTAAAACTGTGTTAGTAATAGCAGATGAGTATTTAGACCTGCCACTGCATGAGACAAGCACAGCACTAGCCAGGGGGTTGCTGAGTTTCCCACAGGAGAGCCCACTGCTCTGCTTTTAGTTGCAGGACCCCTGGATAATCATGGCAGGAGAACATGCTCATGTGTTGGTCTTAGCAACTGGAAACCTCCATCAAAAGGATTCCTCTTCAGTTTTGCATCCATTGTGTACGTGAAAGAAAGAGGGGAGAAGATGTGTTGCCAGAAAGCTAGAGGAGTTAGTTAGGCCTTTCTAGTTTCTACTAGAGGTCTGTTCCAGTTCACGCATTGCAGGACAGCTCAGTAATTTCAATGGCATTTGTGTTCTTTCTGGTAATCCCAGCCAATTCAAGTCCTAACAGCACAAGCTGGGTAAGTGAACATTTCACAAAGCGAGCTAATTAAGTCTCCTGTCTACAGGTCTGCATCTTGTGCACCCTAAACCTACCTCCAGCCCTCTCAGCTCCTTCTCACCTGCCTCACCACTGGAACTGGCAGGGTCAGGACTTCATCATAAATTGAGGTTTTAGTAAAGTCTAATACCTGATACAGAAGGAAAAGGATCTATTGCCAGGGTGCTCCCAGGGGAAGACTGCCCATTGGTACCCTGATGCTTCACAGCTGGCTACCAGAGCAGTTCTTGCTTGCCCCAGGAAAGGCAGACAAAGAAGTATTCATCATGTAATTCTAGCAGCTACTCACAAGAGAAACTGATTGTAAGTTGCTAAGGCAAAACAATTTTGTACTATTTATAGAAAAACAGGCAGCACAGAGAACCCTTTCTAAGGCTGAGCTGTGGGCTCAAGTAAATGATGTTTCCCACAACTGAGGTCAAGTGGTCTACTCTGAATATGCCAGGCATGCCCTTGTCCCAGCTCCCCTTGAGCTGTTTTTCTGAGAACCTGGAGAAAGTGAGGAGATACTTCTTTTCCCCCACTGTTGGAAAATAATAGCTCTAGAATTTTGATAGACCTACTGTTGCATGGGCAATTAGTACAAACATTCCAGCTGGCATTTATTAGTAAAATAGATCTCACAAACATCAAGTGGAGTCTTCATACATAATACAAACATATCTCGCCATGTATGTATACACACGATGCCAAGTCTTCTCCAGGACTGAAGATCAGTTAGTTCTGTGTAGAGAAACTAACTCTTCATTACCTTTGCCTCCCATTTTCAGACACTTTCAAGATACTGAAAATGTATATATATAAATATATATAAATGTTGATAGACACAAAGTCTTTGAGACTTGGTTTGAGAAAATTTGCAAAACTTAGGAAAAAAAGGTTGCTTTATTGAAAAAAATATTGTGCTTAATGCTTTGTCATTTCAAATTCTGTTTCAACATTATCAGTTAAAGTACTACAAGATAATGAACATTCTTTAAAAAAATACAGAAAATCATAGTAGCAAAATAGTAGCTTTGCCCAAGAATAATGCACAGCAGGCCCAAGTGTAGAAACCAGACATTTGAAAACACACTTCTTTCACATACAGTGCTACATTATACATGGAACACAATAAACATGCTGACATCTGAGGGTTACTCATCACTTCAGCCAACCCATGTGAAGACTTTCAAAAGAAAGACAGTGTTCAGTGTTTCAAAACAGTAATGAAGCTATAACTGAACCACAAGTGGTTGTTCACTAGGGGTTCATGTATCCCAGCTCCAGAATAATGAAACACTTTTAAGTCCACTCATCTCAATAACTGGTTAAACCACAATAGTAAACTGAGAATTGAAAGTATGTCTGGCTATGATTCACTGCTCATCAGATGAGTTCTTTCTTCATTGGTACCAGGACGATTTTGCAGGCTGGAACTGGAACTGTTTGCACAAGCGAGAAAACAGAAGCAAAGAAGTAAGTTTAATATTCTCTAAATACTCCAGTGCAATACCAACATTATAGCAAAAAGCCACACATTACATGGAAAGAGCTATGTGGATCACTGGATTTGGCTCTCTACTATTGCACAGAAGTATGTACTATTGCTTTCACATCTGTCACTTCACAGAATCGCAGAATGGTTTGGGTTGGAAGGGGATGTTTAAAGGTCAACTAGTCCTAATGAGCAGGTACGTCATCAACCAGATCAGGTTGCTCTGAGCCCTTTCCAGCCTGACCTTGAACATTCCCAGGAATGGGGCATCCACAACTTCTCTGGGCAACCTGTGCCAGTGCCTCACCACCCTTATTGTAAAGATCTGTTACACTCACATCCAGCCTGAATCTCCCCTCTTTTAGATTAAAACCATTACCCATTGTCCTGTTGTAAAAGGCTCTGCTGAAAAGTCTGTCCCCCTCTTTCCTGTAAGCCACCTTTAAGTATTGAAAAGCTGCTATAAGGTCTCCCTTATAGCAGCTGGACAATCTAAACGCTCTCAGCATGTCTTCATACAGGAGGTACTTGAGCCCTCTGATCATCCTCATAGCCCTCCTCTGGACTTGTTCCAACACCTCCATCTGTATATTTTTTGAGGGTTCACTCAATCCTACAGTCTATGTCATTGGTGAAGATGTTAAACAGCACTGGTCCCAGTATGGACCCCTTTGGGACACTACCCATCACTGACCTCCATCCAGACATGGAGCCATTGGACACTACTCCCTGAATGCAACTATTCAGTCAATTCCAGCTCACAGACACCCTTGTGGAGGAACCATCAGTAAGGTTTGCTTGTTAATGCCAGAGTCCTGTTGCTTGTATAGAACAAGCATTGCCTAGTTTAAGTTTCTGTTTAAATCAGTATGAGTTTAGAAAAGCATAGAGACAAAGTATTTAAGTGGTATTTTCACTGCTTGTCTTGTAATTCACTATCAGGTTGGTGGTAAGAAAAAATGGAAGCACACCTTTTAAAGGTTTGCTTTATTTGGCTGCAAGTAAAATGAAGCATAAATATCTCAGCATACCTTCTCTTTGTTGCCTCAGTGATATAGAATATTCCGGTTGCAAGACCCTTTGAGGAAACACTCAGTTACAATTGTAATAATAACAACCTTATGCAATAGCTCATAATTGCAACAGATACAAAAAAGGCAAAAAAATGTGTAATTACTTACACTTAACAGTGCCCATCCTCCTTGGATGGCTGAGGCCCATTCAAAACCCAGCTTTTCATTTAGAAATCCTCCCAGAGTGGGACCTGCAAATGCCCTATAGCAAATCAAAATGACATACTGGCATCCCAAATAGAAAAGATAACATATTGCGTTCTCAGATAACTTCTTTATTGCATTTTGTGGCCTCCCTCCATTGATTCTCTCTCCTCTGTCAACAAAGAGATTGTCTTCCATAGATCTAACTTTCCTATAATCCACAATAACTATTAATACTCTGTTTGCCATGTCTCCAATAGATCTGTCTAGTTACCTTCTCACCTGGAAATAAGATCCACATCAGAAAGCTGAATGCACTCTTTCCTGTATCTAGACTGGTTTAGAAATCCCATTAAGAACTATGCGCTACCAGGCATCTAAGCAATCAGTTCTATCATAAAAGAACTTTAAACTCTCATCCCTCAAAATGTAAACCTTCCAAACTTCAAGACAAAAGACTGACGGATATAGGCAGGTGGGGAGGCATACTGTGACACATGCAGTTACTGCAAGGTTGAGCTGTGTGTAACTGTCCTGCACCTTCATGCCTGTCTAAGAATGTCACGAGAAGTTGTGCAGCTAGTGTCACTTTATGAAAGGCCTAATGATATGGTCTCTTGCTACAGAAAAGGACAAAACTGTGTAAAATTAGAGACCTCCTGGTACCAAGTCATGTAATAAAAACCAGGTTTATTACCCTGATAAGAGCACAAAACTGGGGGTTGGTAAATTCACGCTACCTATACCTGTAGCATACTCTATGCCAAATAAACAGGACAGCTAGAATTTCAGTTAGCCTGGAAAAAACGGTGCAAATTTTACCTGCAGCCACAAGGACAGGTAAACAGGACAGGTAAAAAAAAGTCCTGGGAGTGGCTCTCAAAATGGGAGAATCTTCTCATTGAGTAACAGCTCTGAAGGGTCACTCAGCCAGTACTGCCTTTCACTCATATCTGTAACAGTCACTGAGTACTAAACACAGACACACTCTGCTAAGACCTGTGGCTGGAAGAGAAGATTCTACCCTAAGCTATCCCAGACAAAAGGAGGAAATATGGAGAATGAAAAAGGGAGAACGGAATTATTCAGGAGCAGATACCTTCTAGGTCAGTCCATGTGCATGGATTTAGCTTTGTAAAAAATTAGGGTCCACCTGTCTTTGTATTATTAAACATTAAATATTTCAGTGACAAGAAAAATGACCACACAGAAGCACAAGTTAACATCCACTTAATCACTGCAGGTTTTTGATATGAAGAACAATACATTTCAAAGGAAGACAAGTTCAGAGTCCATTCCTTTTATTGCATAAAAAAGCTTTGTTTTAACATGCCCACCAGGCACCTGCTTAGGAAGAACCTTTTGAACCAAGGTCAACACAATGATGGCAGTACAAGACTTCTGGTGGTAATGCAAGCAGGCTCTTGTGTGGCAACAGTGTAGAACAAGCAAATGCTCACAGCTTACAAAAAAGTGAAGGTATACTTACCCAAGGGACCACATGGCATTGAAAAGCCCAGACACCAGTCCCAGCAAACTCAGACCTTCTTCAAATCCGTTCTCACTGCAGAAAGACAGATCAGTTACAGCAATACAATACATTATTGTGTCTCAGTCTATAGCCTTCCCCTATAGATTTTTCCCTCCTTTTAATTTACATACCATATAAATAGTTAACAGGCAAAAGTGAACAGTGGAATCATGTCTGTTTACATAGAACCTTCTTTGCTGCCTCTCTAGAGGATTGCATGCTGCTCATCTCTGATGTCTGCCAAGTAAGATTCCTAACATCACAGCACCACTTATTCCCCATGTTTCATGTGGCAAATAAAAAACAGTGACAGGTAGCTTTTACAAAGGAAAGACCTTATTCCAAGAGAAACATTGTAGTAAGAGTAAATCAAGGCCCCTCTACAGGTCATTACTGCCAAAGTCACATCACAGACCTTGTACTTTGACCAAGTATGATTTTGGTAGATGCAGCTGTTAAAGCCAATGCAGTCTGAAAATCCAGTGAAAACTGCTTGCTATTAATTGGCCTCAGAAGCTGAAATAATTCCTACGTATATGAAACCAAGCACAGGTCTCCTCATTCTATGAGATCCAAAGTCTGATGGACTTCAGTGTGTTCACAGTACTGAGGCACACATATACAAATTTAAATTTGGATATTTGGAGTATAATGACTGGGGTGTTCAGTCAGAAAATGTTAAGACAAAACTGTAGTGGAAGCATTTAAGTATAATTCACTGCCTTTGTCTCAAAATGGAGAAAAAACGCCACACCAAAACACTACTTCATATTCACCCCTGAAAACTAGTTGCAGTTTCCTACTGTTAGTAACATGGAAGATCTGTTGGACTGAGTTACTTACTATGCACACTGCAGTATCTCTGGAAAAACTGGGATAGCACTCATGCCAATGGAAAACCCAACCAAAACCAGCACAAGCACAAACATCCACAGCTGACTGAAAAAGAGGCATTTAAAAGAAGTTAGCTGCTGAAGTAAGGACCCCATCTGTCTAAGGCTGTTATATCAGCTCTCCATGACTGACCAGAAAATAGTTTTTCCGAAGACAAAAAGAACTCTAGTTGAACACTAAGACTTGAAAAGTAGTTTTATGCTTTAAGAAGACTGTAAAAGAATTTTAATATCTTGTGCTCAAATTAAGTATATCCTTATCAAATGCTGCTCATTTTAAGAGAAGCACACAGAGAAGAGGTAGACAGATGAGCTTAACTCATCAATCATATATCCAAGTGCCAGGCTTAGTCTGTTGCACAGACTAAGTGAAGAATTTGCAGCTAAAATTTTATAGCCTAATACACTATAACCAAATGGACTTAGCTAAACAAAAGAACCTCAAAGATTTTACTGATTTCTTTTTCTCACCAGCTCAAATATATTATCTCACCAGTTTCAAATGCATGACCTTTTTAAAAAATTAGAAATCTAGGAGGAAGGAGTTGACTAATTCTGCACATTTGCAAGCCTATCAGCATCTTTAACAGAGTATATAACCTAGGACAAAAGGACTGTACAGTTGCTTTGTAAATGTAGCAGAATGTTTTGCTGTGAATTAACTTGAGAGATACAGTAAGTCAGAGATACAGTAAGTGCAACAGACACTGAAGCTATAATCTGGTGTTTTCCCTCAGTAAGCTATATACAAAGAGAACAAATATTACTGCTGCAGAATCATGCAAATAACACCCCTAATTAAGAAACATGAATGAAATAGAGAAAATTGAAAAATAAGACAGAAAAGATAATTTTGTTTTCCTGCAGTGGAAATGCATAGAATTGGAAGAGAAAAAAAAAAAAAATAAGCAGCAGCATTCTTCCCACCATACACATAAGCAAACAGTAACAGTAAAAGCAAAGAAAAAGTATCTAATTTATGAAGCTGTAAAATCTCCATTTTCAGATACTTTCCCTGCTTTATAGTCATAGTTTCATGTTAGTAGTTAAACAAAAACCCTGTTTTGCGATCAGAGGTGGTAGACTATGGACATCCATGACTATGGTTACAACATCTATCACAAAAACATCACAAAAGGGGATAGGCTGAAGAAGTGGCAGTTCCATACCTTTCAATGCGTAGTACAGGAGCAGGTCCTAACATGAAAAAACACACTGCTGTCATTAAGCCTCCAGATACCAGCAACCACTTCCTGAGGTACTGTGAAAGGAAGATGTATGTAACTATTTTGTTTCTCCTAACACCCTCTTCTAAATCTCCATCTCCTGAAAAGTACAGATCCTGTACAGACCATTACACACAAACTGGGAATTCATAGTTTCTCTGCCAGTTCTGAATACCACCAAGAAACACTGAATCCATGTTTACCCATCGATGTTGTCACTTGCAGCAGCTGCCTAATACCAAGATTTCTTCAGGATACTGAGTAATGGTGCTTCTCTGTTAGCAAAGTATTTTAGGCCTTACTCTTCCTTAATGTAAGAAATATCATGCAGCACTGTATGTAATTCTCATATATAAAGGGCACAGCATTCAAATTGTAGGTTTCCTTGATCAGTGAGCAGTGGCTGTCAACCAGGCACTTAAGGTGTATCACTGTCATAGTGTCTTTCTATGGTGCAGTTAAGAACTAGAAAACCATAGCCAGTTGGTGTGCTGATCTAATTAGGATATT
Organism: Agapornis roseicollis; assembly: GCA_002631895.1. Taxonomy (NCBI): domain Eukaryota; kingdom Metazoa; phylum Chordata; class Aves; order Psittaciformes; family Psittacidae; genus Agapornis; species Agapornis roseicollis. Next base: position 14,121 of record NDXB01003215.1, read on the forward strand.
ACACTTTTTAAGAGGTAAAGTCAATACAATTAAGCAAAACATCTTTACTCCTCTTCTCTAAAGCTGATAAAATTAGATCTGGCCAAAAGCATGGATAAGTGGGATATAATCTCCTACTGTCTATTTCACATTGGCTGGAAATAGATTGTGTTTAGTCCACTGGAAAAACTCAACACATTTCAACTACAGAATTATTGTTCAACATTTTGTACTATTTTGTACATTCTCGTATTATGCGGACCTTGCAAAAGAGACCGTCAAGTGAGCAGTATCCAGTGCTCATGCAAGGTCCTAAGACATCCCTTTATAAGACCAGGTGCTCAACCATTGCTCCAAAATGGGAAATGATCCAGTTTTAATTAAATGCACAGAGTGCTCTACTACCCCTCCACAAACAGCAGGGTAAGTACTCACTGGCAGTTTGTCACTTAGAAGTCCGAGGAGGGGAGAAGACAGGGAGTACGAGAGTGCCAAACCTAGGAACACCAAGCCTACATAACCAGCTGGGAGTTTGAACTACGGAAAGGAAGACAAATAAAACAAACCCCAAAACATCAAACCATATATGCTACATTCCTTAAAAGATAATCTAAGAATTATATTTTAGGTCAAAATACTGAAATGCATGATTGTAAGTATTTTACTGATACTGCACAGAGGGTTTTCAAGTAACTGAAGTCATCAGCAGAAGTCATTTCCTTCTACTTCTAACCACGGAGTGAAAAATACCTGACACACATAAAGCCTAAATAAACTCAGGAGGAAACACTATGCTATGTCCCTATACCATCACATTGGATTCTAGCATTATCTGGCACGTTTGAAACAGACACTTCAGACAGTGAAATTTAGATGGATTTAGTCTTTACCCCTACAATCTTCAGTTTTATTTGAACTTAGAAAAGCATAATTGTAATCATCTAACACTGATCAGTGCATCTTAAAAGCAAGCAGTGCTGTAAGACACAACTGTGGCTTTTCAATCAAAGCAGGATTTTTATGAGAATAAGTAACAGGTTTTTTGCACGCACCCTGAGGTCTACATTTTCCTAATGCAGAACCACATTTCTGTATTGAGACAAAATGTGCAATGAAACAGAAGCATACTAATCTCTCAAATGAGTTCTTTAACTACCAGTTAGAAGCTATGTGAAGGTGTTTCATGCGGCACAGACTACATAAATATTCACTATTTCCTTGCCATATGAAAGCACAATATAATATAGTGGTTAGAACACCTGCCAAGAAGGTATGGCCCTTTCACAGCAAGTATCTGTTAACACAGAGCATAGGGAAAGCAGAAGAGCCATACAATTGCACAATATTCTACAGTGGCCAAATTACAAATCTCTCTTGGGTGATGGAAGATACACATTCCACTGATGGAAGAGGCTCCCATCAAGTCTCCTCCACCCTGGATGAGTGCTCTAAGTACTGGACTAGACAGACAAAAAAGAAGGATCACAACCACCTGTGAAATGCTATACCCTAGAAAAACAAATAACAAATCAACCACTCAAAAAGCATTGGTTAGTTTCAAACAGGAACAGAATCTTAAACTGTTTACTTCAAATTTAGTATCTCAAACACCACTGGGGAAAATAAATAAATAAAATCAAGTAGGAAATGAGTAAATTAATGGTAAAATAAATTATAAATAAATAAAATGGCATTTGCCTTTTTAACATGTGAGTGAAGAAGCCAGCTGGCAGGCTACATAGTTGCAATAGATTTAATTTTAGCATACCTGCCAGACAAGGCTGAGCTGTGACACCACCTCCCCAAAGGAAAATGTCAGTATCAAGAGACAGAACACTGTCAGTAGCCATTGCAGTTTTACAGAATTTGATTTCAGAAAGGAGGAAAAAAGTCCCTCATTTGCAAAACCAGCTGCTATTCCCCATTCAGAGAAGGTTCTCTGCACTCAAAAGCCAATTAAGTGGAAAAAGCACATTTTTGAAGGCCTTACATTCCCTCATTCTAACAGTTACCAAGACCCAGTGGCAACAGATGCTGTCAATGGAATTGTGACTGTCAGTACTGTGGAAATCATGTTATTTGGAAATCATATTCTTAACAGTTAATTAAAGACGTGTAATTGGATATGGCTTAATTTTGTTTAGGATATTTAAACCATATTTATTACCAGTTATTTACTGTTTACTATTTAGCAAGACTTCCCTGCATATTAATAGGACTTACCTTCTTTAGGATAAATAAAGACATTGTGGGATCCAAAAAGCCCAAGCATGCACTTAGAGAAAATATAGTAAGACATAGTAGTAAGACTTTTGGCAGAAGAATGAGCTTCCAAAAGGAGTCCTTGCTAGGGACTGAATCTGTTTCAAGAGAAATAGGAAATTGTATTATTTTAAGCAGCATAAGCTTACAATTTATCTTCTTGCTTTAGAAAACAAATCAGTATTTCTCTTTATTACTCATTACCTAATAAATAAAAGCCAAGAGTAGACTATTACGCATTATACTATTTCTTATATTGAAACCCCAAATTTGATAGGTAATTAAGTACAGTTTAGATTCCAACACTGCAAATCCCCAGAGAACAAAAAGCATGTACTATTTCAACTACGTAAAAAATCCAGTTACTTCTCCGCTAGTCCTTATATAATGAAAATCTCATGGATAAGTCTCAACACAGCATGCACACATGCATGAACCATTCATGTCCAATCAGAAACATATGGTGAAACGAAAATAAAAAGATTGCTATTTATCAGTTGACATCTGTCTAGTCATTTGGGTCTCTTACATGTTCAATTTGTGCTACAGGCAGGAAGGTTCTTTCAGATGTCATGGTTAGATGTCGTTTCTAAGTCAGGCTCCCTTCCTGATGTGGTTGGTGCTTAAATAGTTGAATGTGGTCTCAAAGTATAGATAGAACTAAAAGTTCACTCATTACCATCCACCACCTCAGAGCTAACATTTATTTAACATAGTTTCAAATTGGCTAGCAATATTGTATGATTGATATGATACATCATACGATATTTAGGATATGATTTATATGACCTTCAGCGCTTCAGTTAAATGCCTCATATATTAATATTCCTTCATGTTACTGAGATCCTGCATCAGCGAGTACAAATAAGCCTCTTTTGATCTTCCAGTAATTCTGTTTTCTCCCCACTCTTAACTGCTCAAACACATTGAGCTCTCGGTTCAGGCAAAACCTATCTCCAGCTTTTCTTCAACTATGTGCAATGACCAGTTGATACTAAGCAGACAGAACTGATCCTTTACATGCTCTGAACCTAAGGAGACGAAAGAAAACAAAACTATATCTCAGTTCACTTCCACACAGATTCCTTAGTGTTTGCAGGGATGAGCATGAGGTCTCGGATTCATTCCAGGCCATCTGCACACATTAATTTAGTTTAGCATTAAAATTCAGCTGGAGCTTTGCCCTCTGAGGTGGATTAGACTTCGGAAGTGATTTTTTTTAAAGGACTGTTAAGAACATGAGATATTAAGATGGGTGAAGAAGGATGCTTACCGTATTTTGATAATACGCACATATTCACAGGCACCAAGACCAACACTACGCATCCCACCGTAATGAAAGGAACTTCATAACCAAATGACTGATACAAAAAGCCACCTAAAGGTGGGCCCAGTACCAGTCCAAGTCCTGTAAAAATTTCAAGGCTGCCCTAAGGGATGAAAAAGAAAGCAAGAAAAATTCTGTATGCTGAGAAACTGATGTAACATTGAAAAGCAAGCCATTTTCCTGAGGAGCAGCACAACATAATCAGGCTAGAGAAAAAAAAAAGCACTGCATGACTGAGAAGGATAACAACTAATACGGACTTTCACAAAGTGAGATAGTCAACACTGTGTCCCAACAAAGTGGGACAGCCAGTCCCTCTTTGCCTCACTACAGGGAACCACCTGTACTGCAGCATTACCCACTCTGGCTGCCACCTAACAGATCCTAGTCCTGAGGCAAGACAAATGCCCTAGTGACAGAAAGCATTTGCAGGACAACTCAGGCTGAAATGATCATCTCTCCAACCTGTACTTACACTCCAGGCAGGAGGGGCAGGACCCAAAGAAGCCTATCTGGATGGGTCATTATCTCATGGAATAACGAGATAAGCAAAGGTACATGTGGCAAGTTAAAGCTTTATTTCCATAACCAACTGTTTGGATTCACTGACTAGGAGTAGAAAATAACAGTGAAATTGCAATAGGGTAACTCAGGTTATTTTGGCCATAATTTAATAATCTGGCATCTTTTATAAAATACTGAGTTTTAAAAGTCCAATAATACAGTTACACCTAAATCTTGTGCTACACCATTACAGTCACCACTGTCCGCATCTGCCTCAACATTTGATTAATCAATGCTTAAACACCAGTAAGAGCTGGTGGTAGAAACTGCTTACAATTAAAGTTTTGCTAACTTCTGGGACCCAGAAACATAGTATAGGGATTAACCCTCAGCTTTAATTTTACTGATACCAGTCAGAGTGGTGAAATGGCCTGAGAGCAAGCACAGTCAGCAACAGCCAAGTTCTTTACCCTAGGTGAGCCTCACGTAGCAGCCTTTTCCTTTCCTAGGAAAATAACTAGTAACAACTAGGAAGTCTTTAAAATTTCTAGATTTTGAGACATTTCAGTAAACTTCAACACATGTAATGCCCATGAGTTAACATAACTGCATCTGAATAATGCTTTTATTTCTGTTGTTCACCAACCATAAAAAAGTACTTATTATTAGTGACACAGCAGTTCAAAACAGGCTGCACATTATTTAGCCCTTTTATGTTAATGAATTATTGGGATGCAGGGGAACTGAGGCATTGCATTATTACAGATCAGGGAAAGGTAAACCTGATATTGTAAGAAAAGTGATATTGTTTATGTTCTGTAGATCATACCTCCTGCAACAGAGGGATCATGTTGACAGATACTGAACTTCCCACTTCAGGACTGACATATCTACATTTAGTAACTTCCCCATACAGTCTCTAGGGTACCAATGGGTAAAAGATGGGCTGAAAACTGGTAACAAAAGTATAAGGAGAGGAAAAGTGCTTTTTAGTATCTAGCACTATCAAGAAAGGCAATGGAAAGCAAGGCTAAAAACCCCTCATCCATTCCTTTAGGCTTTATGATTTTACCCTAGGGTGCACTTTGCTTGATCTAATGTAACAACTAAGCAAGTTGGGTCTGTTCAGCCTGGAGAAGTGAAGGCTGCATGGACACCTCATAGCAGCCTTTCAGTATCTGAAGGGGGCAAACTAGGATATCAGAGAGGGACTCCTCATCAGGGACTGCAGCAACAGGACAAGGGGTAATGGATTTAAACTTAAACAGGGGAAGTTTAGGTGTGATATAAGGAAGAAATTCTCTACTGTGAAAATGGGGAGGCACTGGAACAGATTGCCCAAAGAAGTTGTGGATGCCTCATCCTGGATTTTCAATTAAAAACAAACATTATGTTATGATTTCAAATATGCTCGTACATAAGACAGCAGATTTTCTCCTCCTGGTTTTAGGCTTCCTACTGGCAATTTATCATATTGTAGGTACATGGTTCTAGCACTGCTTTTTGCACTTACCAAGACAGTAGCTATATTATTGGGAAATGCCTTTGCAAGGATTGAAAATGATGCTGTCATTGCTGCTGCAAAACCTACTGCATCCATTGCTCTTACCAAAAAGCATAAACCAATGAACATTGGTCCACTTGGCACCTTGTCCAGCATTCTGAAAAAAAGAAAAAAAACCCAAACAATAAAAACCCAAAACAAAAAGATCTCTCAGTATGCAACAAGCCATCTCCTAAAGGCCCTGCAGCATCATTTCTTACTCATTAAAGGACACATCTATTGTCACATCATTTTGAATCACATCAGTGAAGTAATTCAAACTCTGCCAAACTATTTCTGGCAACTCTGTCCTTCCCCCTTTCTTTGGTGGTGAAAATACCACAAAAAAATCTAACTTGTGATAAACTCGAATGCCATATTCTGCTGTACGGCACAGGTTTTCCAAGCAACTGTGCAAGGAGTCTGAAGCAATGACATTCAACCACCTAATAAGAGCTTCCTCACTGTTAATAACACTTTTATTTTGCTAAAATGAGTGGCTTGGCCTCTCTGCCTGCCAGGTAAAGCTTCTCATTTGTACTCAGTATTTTTAAGAAACGAGTAATTACAACATTACGCATAAGTATTCTGTGCAGTTCTGGTGTCCTCAACATAAAAAGAAACAAGTCCAGAGGAGGGCCACGAGGATGATCAGGGGACTGGAGCATCTCCAATGCGAAGACAGGCTGGGAAAGTTGGGACTGTTTAGCCTGGAGAAGAGAAGGCTGTGTGGTGACCTCATAGCAGCCTTCCAGTATCTGAAGAGGGCCTATAGGGACGCTGGGAAGGGACTCATCATTAGGGACTGTAGTGACAGGACAAGGGGTAACAGGTTCAAACTTAAACAGGAGAGGTTTAGATTGGATATAAGGAAGAAATTCTTTCCTGTGAGTGCAGTGAGGCACTGGAATGGGTTGGCCAGGGAGGTTGTGAGTGCTGAATCGCTGGCAGCGTTCAAGGCCAGATTGGACGAAGCCTTGGGTGGCATGGTTTAGTGTGGAGTGTCCCTGCCTATGGCAGGGGGGTTGGAACTAGATGACCTTAGGGTCCTTTCCAACCCTAACTATTCTATGATTCTATGATAAGTAGTTCCCTTATTGCTGCACTTTGACAGACTTCTTAGTATTTAGAACTATACTAGTTACTTAAACACATAGAACCTTCCTCCTTTTCTTTCAAATTAGTAAACAGGCTTTGAAACCTCCTGAAATTTTGCTTGATAAGGGGTAGGGAAAAAGTAAAGATGCAAAAAGTTAGATGACCTAACCAACACCCAGATGCGCAAGAGTTTCCAGTTTTGTTTTGTGTCCATCTTTTTATATGGATAAAAATTATTAGAAGACAAACACAACAAAAACAACCAACAAAAATTACTCACCCAAACAGAATGGTCACACATCCTGAGACAAACATCCCTGCCAAAAACATGAATTTTGCTCCAATATGCGTAATCTGCAAATTAAATGCCATTTTTACATGTTATTATTTCAAGCCTAGATCAACACTCTTTCAAAGTAAGTTACTGTTAAGAAATCAAAACATTATGGGCACTTTATAGCATATGCAACTAAAAGATCTAAAGATACTGCTCCTGCCACTGTGCCTTCATGCAATATTGAACCTAAAAACACTCTGAGGGATTAACTGACTTAACCCGTTTTCAGAATAGTAAGAAAATGGTGCAGGTAACTGTTTCACAGCACGGTGCTGCAGCTTCTGCAGAGCAGCAGGTTACAGCAGCATTACTCATTGTAAATAAAAAGAAAGTAATACCTCCCCTCTCCAGCACCATCTATAATGCTAAGTTAGCAATACCTTTCATGTCTATAGCTTAGCAGAGTCAATGGAAGCCAATTTTAAAGCAAATTTATCATAACCTTTAATAGCATAAAGCTTTGACAGAGGAAGGCCAGTAGCTTCAGGCCTTCCCATTCATTACTATGGAAAGGACCTCACACCTTCCTTCATTTCAGACTCCATTGCCAGAGTGAAGGGTAACAAAAGGCATGCTGCAAAGCTAACTCAGTCCTAAAACAAAGTACAGCTGAGCTTCTAATTCCCTACTTCAACTTCCCCTAAGGACAGTAGGTATTTCAGACTCGTCTTGTTCAGGCCTGAACAAAGTCCCTGTGTTTCAGCCATTATTACTAAAGCCCATATTTTGCCAAGTTTCACTGAAACCCTCAGGGTTTCTGATTACTGGACTGTCCACCTCTATTGCTCTCACTTCACCTGTCTGCAATAAGGCTGCATGCCCACTCTCTTTCTCCCCTGCAAAGCACTTGGTGAGAGTTGTGCCATGGTTGAATGCCATTAGAGGCACAGAGGCTGGATTTACCAATGGCACCTGTGTGACACCTTGATAAGCCACCTCACCATTGAAGAAAAACATTCACCATTGGATTAGTAAAGAAAGAGAAGACTGTGACACCACAGCAGCCACAACTTAGGGTATGATCCTAGCCAAAAATGCACAGAGAGCAGTGCTCCAGCATATAAACAAACAAGCTGTTACATAATTTACTTGTAATTTCTCCATCATGAAAAATATTCTGAATCTGTGGGAAAATTAAAGTTGCAATAACTGGAGACATTTAGTTCATATGGCTGTATAATGGAGTGGAAAGGGAAACTCAAGCAGCAGAGTCATAATAGCAGAAATGTTAAGAAAAAGACAACATATCAAAAGAAAAAGAAGAAAAGCAAAAAACCCAAACTAAACCCAAAACCCAACAATGTAATAATAGAAAAGGAGAACTGATCAGCAGATTACTCTGAAGCAAACAGAACAGTTAAGTAAAGAAACAGAAGAGCTACATGTCCACCACCCCATGTCTCGTTACCCTTGAGAACTGTAGAAGAGTAATTTTTAAGTTGTGCTGACAAGACTCGAGCCCAGATTCAGACTGACTGGCCAGGCTCCAGTCACTGTAGGCACAAGCCTTCAGGACTGGTACTGAAGAGACATCTCTTTTCTCAGCCTTAGAGAAGTGCCTTCTTGTACCAACCTGTGCCATCACAGAAATAAGTTACAGTCTCAATTATACTTACATAATTTCCTAAGATTAAAGAAGACAAGAAATTGACCAAAGCAAAACATCCAAAAATCAGTCCAACAATGGTGTTACTGGCACCTTTTTTTTCTGCCTGGAAAAAAGACCACAACAGTGTAAAGATGGAGGCAAGCTCCTGAGGTGAATAACACTTATGCCTTGTACATTCATCGTTTTTTTTAATTCTCTGTTAGTGCAGTTACAAAGCAATTTCCTTTCTCAAAAGCAGCAGGAACTCACAAGGTAACAACACAATTTAAAGACATCTTGCACTTCTATTTAAGCTGTATGTAATCAAGGGAACAGCAATGCTCATTCCTCAAAGAAGTGGAACACTGTGCTGTTTGCTGAACTACTGAACAGGTAACCACATATTTTACAGGTAGCTTCAGCTGGTGTGCAAGGGAGCTAGCTGCAAAGCCTTGATCCCTCGCATGGCGAGAGGGCAGTGAACAGAGGTCCCTGTTATCTTTCACTGTACCATGCCTATCCATAACAAGCACCAGGCAATTTTTTACTTATCCAACTGGCAAAATACACTTACTCAGATGCAAGCAGTATATAGGAGGATTTGAAGCAAAAATAAACTTATTATTTCTTTGTTAACACTTGGGAACAACTTGATCATGACAGAAATGGCCTTCTGCTGCGAAGGCACTGTAACCATTTTCTTTTTCATCCTACATTTAAATAAGCAGAAATTATTCCCCCTCCTGTTCTCT
>NDXB01003216.1:59205-69884 GCA_002631895.1 Agapornis roseicollis
AGGTATTCCATACCATAGCACGTCATGCCCAGGATGTAACTGGGGAGGATCCGGAAGGCCTAGCTCTCTTGGGGTGGTTGGAAGAGGTGGTCGGTCAGCACTCGGTTGGTGGGGTGTCGTGAGTTATCTGTTGTGGTTGATGGGATGCTGTATTCTTTTCCTGTATCATTATTATTATTGGTGGTAGCAGCAGTGATTTGTGTTATACCTTAGTTACTGAACTGTTCTTATCTCAACCTGTGGGAGTTGCATTCTTTTGATTCTCCCCCCATCCCTCTGAAAGCAGGGGAGGGCAAGAAGGGGGGGTTGAGTGAGTGAACGAGCTGTGTGGTTGGTTGGGTTTAAACCACGACAAGAGGCATGCCCAAAACTTCCATATTCATCAAGCACATTCTGAAACCTAAGGGCTAAGTTATCGGGCTGGACTGGAAGTGACCAGTAGAAAATGTTCTGGACAGTAGTACAGGTTAAGCCCCATTCCTCCATCACAGCTATGTCCTGCAGCTGTATTTGAAGAGCCAGCTGAATCCTTGTCATGGATTTAGTCAGTATTTTCTCATGAAATGAGAGCAGAAAGGGAAGTGCTGCAACCAGTTTTAATCTCGGGATTCAGTAACCAAGCAAGGCACTCGCTCACGTTGGGAGACTGATCATGTCCTTATCCTTCCACTGCCTGAGGTAGCATAACCTGATACCGTCTTGGACATCATCTTAAACTATAGTGTCATTGGGGATATGACACAGATAACTAAATAGTTACGAATAGAGAGAGAATGAAATGACGACCAGAAAGGCAATGATGGCTAAAGAAGCATCCTCCCAGATCCGGCCATGGAAAATGGGCCATGGATTTCGATGGAATGTTGCCTGTGCCATACGGATGCGCGCATCGTTTAGGACTGGATTCTTCTCTCAGAGATGGTGGGTGGGAGACAAGACCTCAACATTCAGGGCTGAACGTCAGTTCAACATCTCTTGCCCTGTGGTCCATTTTGGTTTCATTATCGGTAAGTAGCCTGACATTTGCTTTGGTGTTTCAGTCAAATCAAGGTAAAATGGCAGGAGGAAGATGTTGTGGCTCTGTCAGAGTACATTGGCAACCATGCCTCGGGTTGCTGTGGTTTGACAGCTTGTTCTGTCTGGCTTGTCTCTTGCTGAGAAGGTATCAGTCCTTTCACAAACACCGTTTGGTTAAGGCAGCATGAGAGGCTTCTCTTTCTACCCGTATCATTTCTATTTATACTGGTCAAGTTATCCCAACGCACAACGTTGTCGTAGCTGAGCCATTTGTGTTTCTGCAGTAGACTTTGTAGTTTTGGCCTGGGATAGTGTCGTGGTTTAACCCCAGCCACGCAGCTCATTCATTCACTCAACCCCCCCTTTCCTGCCCTCCCCTGCTTCCAGAGGGATGGGGGAAGAGAATCAAACGAATGCAACTCCCACAGGTTGAGATAAGAACAGTTCGGTAACTAAGGGATAACACAAATCACTGCTGCTGCCACCCATAATAGTAATGATATACATATTTATATCATTTATAATGATATAACATTTATAATGATAAAAATGAAATAAAGAACAAGGGAAGAGAATACAGCATCTCACCAACCACCGACAGATAACTCACGACACCCCAACCCAACCGAGCACCAACCCAAAACACCTCCTCCAACCCATAGAGCACTTGCCCTTCAGGTAACTCCCAGTTCCACCCTGCCCATGCCGTGCTATGGTATGGAATAGCTCTGTGGCCAGTTTGGGTCAGGGGTCCTGTCCCTGCTTCCTCCCGGCCTCCCCTCCTCCCTGGCAGAGCCTGAGGCTCACAGAGCCCTTGCTCAGAATAAGCGTGACTTAGCGACAACCAAAACCATGGCTGTTATCAGCTGTGTTCCCATATCGTTTTCCTCTTAAACCCTCAAGATTCCATGGACATTTTGGGTGGGCAGAACGAGGCCATACGGGGGTAGCAGGAGCGGTTTGCAAGGGGAGCACTATGCCACATTCCTTTGTCCTTGACTGGAAATGCCTTTCTAGCAAGCATCCTGCTTCAGGTCATCTGCGTTGGGTACGCACAGACACCACTTCACACTGCACATAGGAACGCTGGTCTGATCCTTCCACTGCGTTACTCACTCACCACTGACGTGACACCTTCACAGAACCATCACACAGCTGAGGCTGGAAGGGACCTTAGGAGATTGCTTAATCCAGCCTCTTGCTCAGAGCAGGGTTCACCACAGCAGGTTGCTTAATGATGGGTCCGGTCAGGTTATGGGTATTCCTAAGGACATAGACTCTAAAAGCCCACCGGGCAGCCTGCTCCTTCTGTTTGCCCACCCTCACAGTAAAGAAGCTTTTCATCCGATTCATTCTCTCAGCTCTGGTAGACCTGTGTACCTCCATTTGGCTTAGATGAAACGTTCCCTAACCTGACCCTCCTCCATTACGGGCAAGGCTTCCTTGCTCCAGGCTTTCTCCCTGGCCTCAGGGACCTCAGATGCTGCAAGGTCACTTTTACCAGTAAAGGCCAATGCAAACAATGCACTGAGTAGCTCAGCCTTTTTGGCATCCTCTGTCACTCGTCCTCTGTGTGTTGTACAATCATAGAATAGTCAGGGTTGGAAGGGACCTTAAGATCATCCAGTTCCAACCCCCCTGCCATAAGCAGGGACACCTCACACTAAACCAGGGCACCCAAGGCTTCATCCAACCCCGCCTTGAACACTGCCAGGCACTGATGGAGCACTCACAACCTCCCTGGCCAACCCATTCCAGTGCCTCAGCACCCTCACAGCAAAGAATTTCTTCCTTAGATCCAATCTAAACCTCCCCTGTTTCAGTTTGAACCCGTTCCCCCTTGTCCTGTCACTGCAGTCCCTAATGAAGAGCCCCTCCCCAGCATCCCTATAGGCCCCCTTCAGATACTGGAAGCTGCTCTGAGGTCTCCCCACAGCTTCTCTTCCCCAGGCTGAACATTCCCAACTTTCCCAGCCTGTTTTAGGTAAAAGGCTCTGTTTCCCTGGTGGTCTTTCTACTGCCCATATACCCGCAGAAGCCTTTCTTGTTGCCATTCACATCCCTTCCTGTATTCAGTTGCACACAGGCTTTGTCTTCCTGCACATTCGGGCAGTGTCTTTGTATTCATCCTGGCTTGCGTGATCCTGACACTTGGACGATTCATTTCTACATGTGGCTTTTGTAAGGAGCATCTTGGTCTTGGGTGCAGGCCTTTTGCCATCCTTGCTTGACTTCCTCCTATTGGGGATGGACCGTTCCTGAGATCGGAGGAGCTCTCCTGCACTTCTCTTCAAGGACCATCTCCCATGGGATTCTTCCAGGCACTGAATAGCTCAAACTCTGCTCCTCTAAAGGAGAGGATCGTGATCTTGCTATCTGCGTTGCTCCCTTTTGTCAGGATCCTGAACTGCATCATCTTGTGGTTACTGCAAGGCTATGCCCAGCTTCCACATCCCAAACTACTGCTGCCTTGTTTGTAACTATCAGGCCTAGGAGAGGAATAGAACCAAGATGCTACTAAAACTTACCAGAGTAAAAGCATGTTTAGAGCACAGCCTTGTTTTCCAGAAGGGTCAAACATGACTGGGTAAAGAATGATGAAGCACAGCAGCAAGATAGGAGCTGTACGTGTCTGAGAGTCATGCGTTTTCCTTTAGGCTCAGAATATTGGGCTGGTTGGTCGTGACCGTGTGGCACGGGTTCGCTGCTGAGGACAGCTGAACATGGCCTGGATTTGAGGAATACCTTGGAAGGCGTTTTGCAATATTTAGGAAATACCAGGAGAAGGCCTTGGGGGTGGTGGTCGATGAGAACATGACCATGAGCCGGCTGCAGGGTGCGCTTGAGCCCAGAAAGCAACCGTATCCTGGGCTGCATCCAAAGGAGCGTGCCCAGCAGGGCCAAGGAGCTGATCCTGCCCCTCTGCTCTGCACTGGTGAGACCTCACCTGGAGCATTGGGGGCAGTTCTGGGGTCCTCAACATCCAAAGGACATGGAGCTGTTGGAACAAGTGCAGAGGAGGCCACGAGGATGAGCAGGGGCTGGAGCAGCTCCCATATGGAGACAGGCTGGGAAAGTTGGGGCTGTTGAGGCTGGGGAAGAGAAGGCTGCGTGGAGACCTCAGAGCAGCTTCCAGTGTCTGAAGGGGGCCTATAGGGATGCTGGGGAGGGGCTCTTCATTAGGGACTGCAGTGACAGGACAAGGGGGAACGGGTTCAAACTGAACCAGGGGAGGTTTAGATTGGATCTAAGGGAGAAATTCTTTGCTGTGAGGGTTGCTGAGGCACTGGAATGGGTTGGCCAGGGAGGTTGGGAGTGCTCCATCAGTGCCTGGCAGTGTTCAAGGCCGGGTTGGATGAAGCCTTGGGTGCCCTGGTTTAGTGTGAGGTGTCCCTGCTTATGGCAGGGGGGTTGGAACTGGATGATCTTNTGCAGTTATCTATAGTTATACAGTCTTATACCTAGCTATGCAGTTATCTATAGTTATACAGTCTTATACCTAGCTATGCAGTTATCTATAGTTATACAGTCTTATACCTAGCTATGCAGTTATCTATAGTTATACAGTCTTATACCTAGCTATGCAGTTATCTATAGTTATACAGTCTTATACCTAGCTATGCAGTTATCTATAGTTATACAGTCTTATACCTAGCTATGCAGTTATCTATAGTTATACAGTCTTATACCTAGCTATGCAGTTATCTATAGTTATACAGTCTTATACCTAGCTATGCAGTTATCTATAGTTATACAGTCTTATACCTAGCTATGCAGTTATCTATAGTTATACAGTCTTATACCTAGCTATGCAGTTATCTATAGTTATACAGTCTTATACCTAGCTATGCAGTTATCTATAGTTATACAGTCTTATACCTAGCTATGCAGTTATCTATAGTTATACAGTCTTATACCTAGCTATGCAGTTATCTATAGTTATACAGTCTTATACCTAGCTATGCAGTTATCTATAGTTATACAGTCTTATACCTAGCTATGCAGTTATCTATAGTTATACAGTCTTATACCTAGCTATGCAGTTATCTATAGTTATACAGTCTTATACCTAGCTATGCAGTTATCTATAGTTATACAGTCTTATACCTAGCTATGCAGTTATCTATAGTTATACAGTCTTATACCTAGCTATGCAGTTATCTATAGTTATACAGTCTTATACCTAGCTATGCAGTTATCTATAGTTATACAGTCTTATACCTAGCTATGCAGTTATCTATAGTTATACAGTCTTATACCTAGCTATGCAGTTATCTATAGTTATACAGTCTTATACCTAGCTATGCAGTTATCTATAGTTATACAGTCTTATACCTAGCTATGCAGTTATCTATAGTTATACAGTCTTATACCTAGCTATGCAGTTATCTATAGTTATACAGTCTTATACCTAGCTATGCAGTTATCTATAGTTATACAGTCTTATACCTAGCTATGCAGTTATCTATAGTTATACAGTCTTATACCTAGCTATGCAGTTATCTATAGTTATACAGTCTTATACCTAGCTATGCGGTTATCTATAGTTATACAGTCTTATAACAGCATTGTCTTCCTAGACAGTGAGGCCAGGGCAAAAACTGGTTATGATGGAAAACATCTAGAAAAAACCACAGCCCAACACACTCACCTGCAGCAACCCCTGAACATACACTTACAGAGCAGTAATACACATCCAGGCCATCCAGCACCCTTGCATTTACTCTGAGGACAATATTCGGAATAGCCATCCAAACGACCTAAAGAAAATGTTTACCCCAAAGGGGTATTTTCCTAGGGATGCATCAGTCTTGGCAGGGTTATTTCAGTGCTGTTTAAGAACGCACTGTCTTGTCCTGGAACTGATAATGGAAAGTGAAACAAGGGGGGTACAGAATTACAAAAGAAAATGTAAACCCCCTTAGAATTCCTTTGAAGTCCTGTCAAGTTTGCTGGCTTTGGAACGGGAGCAATGGAAAATTACTGAGGTGCAGGATACATAGAGCAAAACAATAGAGAGCAGTCAGAGAACACAACAAGAATCCTTGTATAAGAGAAACCGTTGTAGTCGGCGTTGTTTTAGGTCCTTATGACCTTAGTACAAAATTAAGTGTGAGAAAACAGCATAGAAGAACAGGACACAAGGATAAGGAGTGTCTGGGAACTGCATGGGCTCCAGTTAAACTGACTGATCAGTAGGAGGACAGGAGGGTTATTGTGTCTCTGGTGCTAATGAACCAATTAGGCTGGCATAAACATCTCCTGTGCCTGCTTCAGAGGCTGCCAGCAGTGATGGGGATCGTTGGAAGAAGTCAAAGACCCTCAGAGACCAGCACCACAATCCTGTACGCGTGCGGGGAGCTTCCTGGAACATGATGGAATCCATAGGTAGCCTCATGAATACGTATGTGTGCCCAGGGACTATAGAAGGACGGCTTGTGCAGCAATACAGGCACACACGTTAGGAGTTATCCCCCGTGTCTCCCGGCGCCGCAATAAGGAATCCCTGCTTGTCAGCTTGGAAACCTTTGGTGGCATCTTTGTTCCGGGAGTCTTCTCCCAATCAAAAGTCATGGAACGGTTTCATTCTATACTAAGAAAACCCTACCTTGAAAAACGTCTTGTCAGAGCCAGTCCTGCTTATCCTGGCTTAAAGACCAATGCTCCCAATAGAATAATTACCAAAACCAACACTCTAAAATGTGGCCCAAAATGTGCCAAATAGAACTGCAACTACACTGAATAATAAACATAAACCCTGTAAGCAGCATAAGGACCTGCACATCACATATCACCCAGGAGGGAAGCATCAAAAATGCCCAGATTCCACATAAGCACTTCTCAATGAAAGAACTTCATCCAGCCCACCAGTGCCTTATAATAAACACACAGACTGAACTAAGCAATTGTTAGGCACAGGAAGGAATCTGCACAAGCAAATTAAGACCAACATCCAGCTACCAATGCAAGAACGTTTCTTCTGTCTTTCCCTTTATGACCTCTCAGTCCTGAACCTCAAGGAAGAGGCATACAGACCTTCTAGAACAGGGACAGAAAACTACACTTCTCAAGTCTATTGAGCACCAACAGTCATTAAAATAAGGCCTGAATGGCACATTAACGTTCCTCCCCCCAAATGACTCATTCTTCCCTTCAGGAGGAATAGTCTACTTTTTCTTCTCCCACTTCCCCCTGCACCAGTCTATTCCAGAAGCGCTACACTTTGAGAGATGATCTAACTTAGAGGTAATTCACTTCTAAGGAAGGGAATTGTTCTCATATGTTTTTATCTCTTATGTTTTTATTGTTCTCATATGTTTTTATCTCTTCAATTTGCAGCTTCCATTTCATGCTTAAAGAAATAAAGGATTAAAAGGCAAAAAACCTCATCCCTTACCTACTTAAACTTGACAGTCTTAGGAAATACCTCTTCGTATGAGCCCTGCCTTGCTTGTGTCCTTAGAAGCTCACGGTTATGATAGCATGTCTTAAAGGAAAAGTAAGGCAAACTCCATTTCATTCAGGTGGTTCTGCCCAGTCATGGAAAGGCTGTTTGCCAAGATGGTGCAGAAAAGAAATCAACAGGATTGGCAGCACTGATCAACAGTGGGAAGACACCAGGACAAGGGGGAACGGGTTCAGACTGAAACAGGGGAGGTTTAGATTGGATCTAAGGAAGGAATTCTTTGCTGTGAGGGTGCTGAGGCACTGGAATGGGTTGCCCAGGGAGGTTGTGAGTGCTCCATCAGTGCCTGGCAGTGTTCAAGGCCAGGTTGGATGAAGCCTTGGGTGCCATGGTTTAGTGTGAGGTGTCCCTGCTTATGGGAGGGAGGTTGGAACTGGATGATCTTAAGGTCCTTTCCAACCCAAACAGTTCTATGGTTCTATGACAATCCATGAACATCAGAGATAATGAAAAACCAGAGAGCANCTCCATCAGTGCAGTGTTCAAGGCCAGGTTGGATGAAGCCTTGGGTGCCATGGTTTAGTGTGAGGTGTCCCTGCTTATGGGAGGGAGGTTGGAACTGGATGATCTTAAGGTCCTTTCCAACCCAAACAGTTCTATGGTTCTATGACAATCCATGAACATCAGAGATAATGAAAAACCAGAGAGCAGTGGGGACAATGGACGTTACCTGTAGGAGCAGAATCTCTCGAAACGTTCTCTAGAAACAAACAACAAACAAGTTTATTATCACTCAACAGGATGCCAGAACAGAGCACAGACTTCTCACCTCTAAAGCAGAGGAAACCCTTAGGTGGTAGACAGGCTAGGGAAGAAACAACTGCTCGCTAGTTACAAGTGTGCTCCCTGCTTAGACACTATAGCATAGCAACATATGGGAGAATCAAATGATGCATGTCTATAAAGAAACCTTTTCCTCAGGGGATATCAAGCAGGATTTTGCAGATGCCATGATATACAAAGCTCGACATTTATTGCTCCTAATATATCCTAATACAGATGTTGACTGGTTTATTACACGCATAATCGTCAAATAACTAACATCTCTCAAAACCCTAAAGCCTGAAAATGTCTGTGAACTCCCAGCACATCCTTCAAGACATATGAGAATTATTAGAATGATTTCTCACCTGAGCATCTGTTTGGTTTCTGAAAGCATCAAAAATCTTTTTAACAGCCACTATTTCTCCCGTCCTGCGATCAATTGCTTTCCATACAATGCCATAAGCCTAGAGAGAAAGAGGTGCAGATGAACAGTGTCCTATGCCATTTAAAGCACAGTTCAGACCTTCAGTGTGGAAGCAGAAGATGCTCATTAGAAAGATTGAAAGAAGGGGTAATCACCAGCTACTTTGAAGAAAGAGAGATTAGGCCAATGAGCAACAGTTGGTTGAGTCAAGGACTAAGAACAGCTCCACTGAGTCCAACCAAATGTCCACAAGGTCAAGTGTCCTGGTTCTCAAAGCAGCCAAAAGCAGCTGTACATGCTCACGAAGGTCAACAAGGCTACGTGCTAGGTCCTGCACCTGGGTCAGATCAATCCCCAGTATCAAAACTGGGGGAGGAATGGGCTGAGATCAATCCTGACAATGACTTGGGGGTACTGGGGGATGAAAAACTGGGCATGAGCTGGCAATGTATGCTTGCAGCCCAGAAAGCCAACTGTATCTTGGGCTGCAAGGAAAGAAGAACCAGGTGATCAGGCCCAGTCAGCATGGGCTAAGGGTAGTGAATATGGACTTGTCACACACCCAGTCAAGGAATCACATTACTACCACCCAAGACTATGAATACTGGGACTTTGCAGGCCATTGGTGGGGGCAGCTGCAGTGGACAGACGGGTGCTGCATGTCGACTCCAGACACACACACTCAGGCAACGTCTTCCCTGTTTGCCTCTATCCTGAGCCTTCCCAAGCAGTCTCAGGCAGACTTCAATGAATTCATTCAGTTGGTGCAGTGCTGAGCTACAGCGTGAGCTGGGTGCCTCCAGAGAGGAACCCTGAACAAAGAAACCCCTGAGCAATCATACTCTTGCAATCGAAGCTTCCCACTCCTCACATGGTCATTCCAAACAATAACATTAGGGTCTGGGGTTTTCTGGCTCTCTTCACTGCCTCTAGGCAGGCTGTTTCTTCTGTTCTTTCTAAGGTTGCAGGTTCTGCTGACAAGGGTAGGGAGCTTCCTGGCTTCCTCATGCATATTGCAAATGAACTCTGGGGCCTCCTTTTATTTAAGCAGGGAAAAAGCTCAGCATACCTATGTGAAAGTTCACAGCTAACTCCTAAGGCTGAGTAAGTTACACTAAGTGACTAACTTCCTTTACATTATTGAAAGGCAGGTCCTGCTTGACCACCAACCTGATCTTCCATGACAAGGTGACCCACTCAGTGGATGAGGCAAAGACTGGGCATGTTTTCTATCCAGACTTCAGTAAAGCCTTTGACACCTTTTCCCACAGCCTTCTCCTGGAGGAAACGGCTGCTCCTGGCTTGAATGGGTGATTCACTGTTCACTGGGTACAGAACTGGCCAAGCCCAGAGAGTGGTGGTGGTGAATGGAGCTCAATCCAGCTGGCACCAGCCACAAGCAGCTCTCCCCTGGGCTCCGGACCGGGGCCAGTTCTGTTTCATCTCTTTATCACTGATCTGGATCAGGGGATCAGGGTCACCCGCAGTGAGTTTGCAGACACCACCAATCCTGGTGGGAGCATTGATCTGCTGGAGGGCAGGAGGCTCTTGAGAGGGAGCTGGACAGCCTGGATCCAGGAACAGAAGGCAGTGGGATGAGGTTCAACAAGGCTCAGGGTCCGGTCCTGCACTTGGGCCACAACAAGCCCATGCAACGCTCCAGGCTTGGCTAAGAGTGCCTGGAAAGCTGCTCATGGAAAGGGACCTGGGGGAACCGACTGACAGAGCCAAACAGGAGCAGTTTGTGCCCAGGCAGCTGAGAAGCCAACGGCATCCACACACGATACACTGAGGTACCAGCACCAGTGCGGCAGCAGGGCCAGGGCAGGATTGTGCCCCTGCACTGGGCATGGGGAGGCTGCACCTCAAATCCTGGGCTCAGCTCCGGGCCCCTCACTCAAGAGAAACATTGAGGGGCTGGAGCAGGGCCAGAGAAGGGAATGGAGCTGGAGCAGGGCCTGGAGCCCAAGGGGGATGGGGAAGGGCTGAGGGACCTGCGAAGGGGTC